>JAAAKQ030239095.1:17889-28359 GCA_010016005.3 Zanna intricata | reverse complement strand
TCAATAAAAATAGAGGATGTACCTTCAATCATGAAAGTCCTAGTAAAACAGCTGAACACATTAAAAAGCAAAATTTTTAGCCCCCAATTGTAACTTTTCAAGTTACTTAAGACCTGTACTTGAATACTCAGCTAATTGCATACCTTTCTTTCCTGACATGATTTATTACTTGGTCCAGTCTGTGAGCTATGCCCCAAATAGGTATTAAAAAATCTAAATCAACGGTTTGACATAATTCAGTAATTTTCTTAGGGATTCCCATATCAAAATACCAGCTATCAAATGCCATGTCATTCAGTGGTTTGTCATTGTTTATTTTAAACTTATCTAAAGCAAATTTAATTTTTTCTGTAAGAGGAGTCCCTTTATGTGAAGTGCTATAAGGGGAGATATCAATAATAATGCATGTCTGTACTTCATTGACTAGCGTAATAAAACATGTTGTTTGTTATGTTCAGTAAAACCTAGTAATTTTGTCTGCTCTGACAGATTTCAAGGGAAACTGGTTAGCGATGGGGTTTGCAGCACTCAAAAAATCAGATATTTTTTCATTCATAGTTAAAAATATATTTTGCCTGAACTCTGAAAAATTCTCTTGTATGATTAAGTTTACTAACATCTGCTTCATTTAATACATTTAAACTCAACATTCTTTCAAAATACTTAACCCCTCCTTCCCCTTGCCATCTTTTATAGTATTATACGTGGTTCTTGTGACTTATAATCCAATTTTTTTCATGATTTTTCTTCATTTCTAACGCTCTTTGTTCAGACAACTTTGAAATTCAAAGCACTATTTGTGGGCATCAGAATTTAAATGGTCACTTAAATGAGTTTTTAAATTCCTAAATTTTGTTCTCTGATTACTCTGCGTTATGTGATATTCATTTGGCAGTGTGCATATCCCAAACTTACTGGGGTTTAGGACTGCAACATTTTTGGGGGATATGTTTGTAGTTTGATGTACATGGCGTGCATAAAACTTTGTCATTTTCCTCATGATATTAATTATAGATTTCATTAAGAGATTTACTTACACTGATAAGTTTTAATTTAGCTTTAAATTCTTCAGATAATTCTTGTATCATTTCCATTATAGGTTTTGGTTTGGATTTTTCCTGCTTAATTACAGTGAGTACAGCATCAAACTTTTCATTTAGGCTTGTTAATGCTGATATTATGTCAGATAACTGCCCTTCGTAATCGCTTTCGCTTCTTTTAAAAAAATCCATATCAGAGGATTTGAGCAAGAAGATTTTGATAGTACTATAGGATGGTTGGCTGGTTGTTTATCAACCTTTATTTTTTTCTTTTAGATTGTTCATCATCAGATCCACAAGATTTAACATCTTCCTCCGATTGTTCAGGACCTGTTGGCGGTCAGATTCAGGTTCAGTACCACTTGTCACATTTAATGGTTTAAAAAGTCTAACAATGCTTTCTTGGTCATTTGTTTTGGGTTTTCACCAGAATGTTTTGATGAGAAACATGACCTGAAAGTTTGTCTATTCATCCTCATCACTCACAAAATGCACTTATTTACTTTTGAAAGTTGACATTGTGCACTTAAAGAAATGGAGTATATTTTATAGTATTATGGTACAGGTAATTACACTAAATTACAGGTAAATACTAATGATAATAATTACACACAGAGCCAATGAAGTGAAAATTTAAAATATATAGATAGGTACCTTTTTTTTCCATATTCCTCTCCCCTGAGCTAAACCTACAATTAAATATAATTCAGCCCAGGAGAATGTCCAGTACTCCAATGGGCCTCCCTGTCTACTGGCTTTATGTCCGGCATGACAGGTCAGCCAGCCGGTGTGATCTTTTATTTATGCCTGCCTCAAATCTCTGATGCAGGGTGCCTGGTCCAGCTGTGCTAAACCTAGTCAGGTAGGTAGGTAGTTATGCAATTAAATAAAATATTTATAACGTAGTATTTTACCATTTAATTAAAAAAAAGTTAAGATAAGCTTGATTATCACTATTTTTATTATGTTTAAAAGTATCTAAACTATTATTTAAGTGGTAAATATAAAGTTAAATGTTTAATTAGTTTTAGTTCTGATTACCCAGTCTTTACTGAAAATATTACAAAACATAATATACTATATAAACTTAAACAGCACAGTAATCAACAACTGCGATGTAAAAAACAAGAATAAGTTGCCTAGTCCACTTATTACTCAAACTAATGGGATTGAAACAAGAGATATGAGATGACAGATCGTGACAGGCAACCAGGTGACTGTATAACCCCTCTCCCGCCCCAGTCAATGCAATGAAAATGGAAACAAATAAAAGAGTCATCACATCGTACATATTTTACAGATAAAGACTGATTTCAAATTTCAGTAAATAGTTTAAGTTAAAAAATGAAAAACATTAGTAATACCTATGTATTAATTACTTTTGTATAATACAGTTTATTGTGATTTGATTGCTATTGCTTAACTAATATGTATATGAAGCTAAAAAAATTTGCAACCGTTACCATAATAATTGTTAATACCTAAAGAAAATATTAGAATATCAACTGTTTGGCTGACTGTTTGTAGCCAGTCAAGAATCGGTAAACTGCAGTTAATCAATCAGCACAAAACTATTGTATCGGCGGCTCGGCTGTACGATATTTTATTTAGTAAAAATTAAGTAGGTATTCTAGACTTGCAGTAGAAAGCAGACATCACACTTTGTATGTGTGTGTGTATGCGTGTGTGTTTGTATATTGTGTGTGTGTTGTAAACAAACCAATTAGGCTGACCTTTGTTCTCATTCATTTCTTATCTGCCCGCTCTTGGTTAAACTTCCTCAGTAGGCAAATATTTTAATTTTTCATCAAAAAAGTAATTTTTCCTTATAAAAAAATTGTTTTGTGGATTTTTCCCTGGCCAAAATTTCTCCACCCCAGCCTCAATTTCCGCTGAACCTCATTTGGGTGTTCAGACATATTCTAAATCCCCGGGTTTTTTGCTTGTTGTAGTTCTTGAACGTCATGAGTTTTTAATTATTTTTCAAACTAATTTGTCTTTGTAAAAGAACATTTCAGTGATCTGTTCATAAAAGACTTGCTAAGCAAGTGAATAGAAATATTTTATATTAAAAATTTATAAACTATCTACTTAAACTTTTTATTAATTGTTTGCTATTTTTATAATTATGCATTTGTTGTATTCTATTGTGCTTTTAAAATCACATCATTGCAGACTAAATGCTGGAACTATTTTACTTATTTTTCCATTCAAAAATTCACAGACTATCTGAATGACATTAGAGTGTGCATTATCATGATGCAACAGTTCTTCAATTATTTTCACAGTATTTTTCTGAAGTGAGGCAGTATTGTCTTCAGCACATTAATGTACAGTCATTTGCAGTCATTCCTGTAGGTATCTGTTGTTGGTAAATGAATCATTCATGTCAATAAAGATTATCAACATGCTGCATGCAGCTTTTACTTTTTTGTAAAGAGCTTTTACTTTTTTGGTGGTGAAGAAGTTGACTTCTATTGGGAGCTATGATCTGAGGAATGTAATGGAACGTTTAAAACTTGTTAACAGTTACAACATTATGCAAAAAGGTGTTCCTTTTTTTGAACCAAGCAACAATTATTTGCAGATGAATACATGGTACTCCATCTGGTCAGAAGTTAAGAGCCATGGAACCTAACAACATGCAATGTGTTTTATGCAAGTGATTACAACAATCAAATTGAAATTTACTTGGGAAGTAAACAATCCGTCTGGATATTTAAATGCATGCAGGACTGCCACTTTATGTGCTGTAAATTTCCCTGAAAAAATCAGCCACATTAGTTTTTGGACTACACTCATGAAATAGACATGTGTTTTGTAAACTCTTTGTGATATAAAATTAGAATATTCAGATAATTAATGAAATTGAGTTTGAGTAAGTGAATAATTATCAAATTTAAGAGTTGTCTATTTAATAATACAATGCTCAAATTATGTTGTTACTAAAAAGTGTGATCTTATTTTATTGAATTTTTACTAAAAGTTGAACTATACTTTATTTTTACTGGTTTAATAAAATTGTACTCATAAATACAAATTAAATGGAGTATTATTGAAAAAGTAGGTTACTAGCTTTAATGAGAAAGATTTTTGAATTAAACTAAACAAGCATTAAGGAAGTAATAAAAAAATCTTATCAAAAAATTTACTAAAATAAAGAAAAATTATGGATAACCATGTGGTAACACATAGCATTGAAAAAAAAATTCTTATATAAGTTTTTTTTCCTAAGGTTATAAATGAGCCATCGTGTGTTTCTACACTTATTTCACTTATAGGTGTATCATATTATGATCATATTGGTTAAACATCCTGCTGATGAGAACATTCCATTTATGGGGAAAGAGTATAATTGGAAGAGTATGTTTCTCATCTTACTCTGTTCACTTTTATTTAAAGTTAATAGATTGAATCTTTTAAAAATAATATCAATTTTTAAACAATACCCAGGTACAAAATTTTGTAATTTCAGTGAAATTCAAGTGAATAATTTTCCTATTTGAGTGTGCAGCTCCATATTAGAAATTGAATATAAGCAAACGTTAATGAATATGAGACTCCTAACCAAACATCAAGGAAAAACTGTTAAATTAAAGCTGATGTTTGTTCTCCAGTTGATAAAAGAAAATTCCATTGTTTTATTTGGAAGTGAAGGTGGAGGGTGTACATTTTATTCCATATTCTTTAAGGTATAAAAGGTAATTTCACATTTAGTTGATTTCTAATGCAGCTTTTGTTGGTTTTACATAAAATCTTATTTTTCCATTTGTAGTGAACTTACAGAAATAAGATTTTTTTTTGAGTTTAAAATCACATTCAAGTTTTTCGTGCAATATCATTTTATACCTCTGTGAAAAGTGTGTTCTGTAGTAATAGTTTTATGTGTATGCAAATGAAATTTAGACTACAGTCCATAATCTCTGTCAATCCCTCTCTCACCTCCCTTTTTCTATATGTATATATTTTTAATTTCAGTACATCTGATTTTATTTTGTAGTGAATTCTTCACTTGCGTATGTTTATAATAATTGGTATTTTTGTAAAAAAAAAAAAAAATACCTTTTAACTCTGTTTGTCTATTGCACAATATTTGTAAGATCACTTAGTGTATTTGAAGTATGTATGATCTTTTGAAGTTTAATATCTTACTTCATAAAAGTGGTTAAAATTCTAAGGTATTAGGAAAAAGTCTAAAAATCCAAATTTTTTGGAGATTTTGAACTTTTTTGGACACTTTTGGTCTAGTCAACTGCAATCAAAAGGGGAGGTGCACAGCTAGATGTTGAAACAGTCCTAAATCCAAGTAAGCCTTAACTAACTATAAAAAATCTGGTGTGGACACCACATGACTTCTTTGTACACCTATTAAATTACATATACACACTTTTAAAAGTTCATAAAATTTTATTTCACTAATAACTTCTGAATTTTTTTATTTTTATTTTTTTATTGTTATTATTGAATTATTATTTATTGTAAATTTTTTTTTACAATCCGATATTAATAATTCTATATATTTAAATCTGATTTGAACTGATGTGTCTTTCCCTTGTAAGATGCAAATATTTCATTAATTAAGATTTTATTTGGCTATAACTCTGGAACCAATGAAAATAAGTACCACTACATATCGCTGAAAAGCTCTCAATGAAGGTTTATTACTGCAGTTAAGAAAAAGTCTAAAAATCAAAATTTTTTTAAGGATTTTGAACTTTTTTGGACACATTTGGTCTAGTCGACTGCAATCAAAAGGGGAGGTGCACAGCTAGATGTTGAAACAGTTCTAAATCCAAAATTTCAACATTCTACAACTAATTATTTTTGAGTTATGTGAGAAACATATGCATGTACAGATGTCACGTAGAAACTAGTCAAAATGGATGTTTCCTTTGAAATCTGAAAACCAACTTGTCTTTTGCAATTACAGTACTTCATTGGAAATAATAATCGCTTTTTATAATTTAAAAAAAAGAAAAAAAACAAGTAAGCCTAAGATTACTTAGTATATTTGAAGTATGTATGATCTTTCAAAGTTTTAATACCTTACTTCATAAAAGTGGTTAAAATTCTAAGGTAGCCTTAACTAACTATAAAAAGTGTGATGTTGACACCACACGAATTCTTTGTATGCCATTAAATTACATATACACACTCTTAAAGTTCATAAAATTTTATTTCACTAATAATTTCTGACTTAAGGCTTACTTGTTTTTCACCCCATTTGCTCTCACTAAATTTTGACAATTCTTTACTAGTTTCATTTAATTTTTGTCTCAGTCAAGAGTTTAATTGCTATCATCAGATTTGAATAAACCAGTTTTATTTATTTTTTAAGCTGAATAAGAAAATGTGTACAGTAACTAAGCCAATAAAAAAACATTCATTTAATGATAAAAAAAAAGAATGAAGAAAATATCCAAGTAAGATTATCTTGTTTTCTGCTTATTTAGCAGATCTTTATACTCTGCTAGTATATCTAACAGTTTGCATTACAACTTCATAAGGCCAAAGTTTATCAGTCACTGATGTTTGGACATTGGTTTTTCTTTGTAAATTTATGAATTTGTAAAAGCTGTCATTTAAAAAATTTTGTGTTGTTCCAACTATACAGATTAAGTTAAAGAGGGTATAAAGAGCTGTAGCAGTAAAGCCATCTATAGGGATAAAGCAATGAATAGAATATGGAGTGATTAAAGTGATCTACGTATTTAATTTTAATTTACAGACAATAAAAATAAATAGGAGTTTTCCAATTAAAGTATTTGATATTATCAATGCATATCAAATTATTCATTTTGGCATTTTGTATGATTTAGATTACAATTACCTTACCTCAAAATTGTCTATCAGAATTCCATGAATGGTTGTCATTTTGTGTATCAGAATTCCACAAATGTTTATTGTGCTATCTGCAATTGATAGTACTAGAGCCAGCCAAGTTAATTATGTATTAATGCTAATGACTGTTAGATTACTTGATGTTTGTTCCAGACACCATTCTGTGTTTTAGTACTAACGATATGTCCTAGCTTAGTAATTCATTGATTCAACAAGTTATAGGCATATGACAGACATCAACAGTTTTAAAAAAATTAATCTTTCATTACTATGGAAGTATAAGACTTTTTTAAAGATTTTATCTTTTGTTTTCAAGAGCATCAGAGTGTTGTAGGAACTCATATGGAATTTTTGTCACTATCTTTGAAGAGAAGTTTAAAATTTCCTCATTTTCAACAAACAGGAGAAAAACAAACATTTACAGCAGAAAATATTCTCTTGTACATCGCAGTCAAGGCATGTACATATACTCCTAGCCAAAGGACAGGAAACTGCATTATGGTCATTTCTGTGACTTGACTGCAGATTACCTGTGGAAATCTACCAAGGTAATCTTATTGAAACGAATAGAAATTTGAAACTTCCCTGTAGATTTGTAGGTGATAGGATTCATTTGCCTCCTCAATATCATCTGGCAAGAAATCCTTCAACAAGTTACAAAACATAACCCTTATCAAAGATTACAACTTCCTTTTTGAGTGATAAGAGTATCTTTCTTCCTCTTAATGTCCTTAAATTTTAAACTACTCCTTTAAAAAGAAGCACCAGGAATCTCTTTTAGAAGCCCTAATTTTATTAAAATACTGCCCCTGGGATAATCTGACTGCTTATTTGAGCCGATTCATTGTGTGCTTCAACGCAGTCAGTTCCTTAGTTCACTATGTGACCACTCTCTCTCTTGAACTGTACTTTGGGAAGTGGGATTCTCAACAATTTCAGTTATGGTCAAAGAAAATTTCTCTGCAAGTCATAGAAACACCTCTCTTCTAAATCAAAAATTATTAGCTGATTATCATATGCACAATCATCAACTGTAGCTTAATTAGAAATCCTACCTGATATATCTCTTCTGATGATGAATCTGTTGTACTTGTGCCACAGAACATCTAACTACCTTCCATTGATCTGCTGGCAGATATAGTCAATTCACCAGCAGTATTAAGAATCGCTATTTATTCAGAAAAGCAGACATACTGTTTTGACCAGTGTAAATTTTTTCTAACCTGTTAAATCTTATGGGAGGTCACGCTTAACCATATACAGGTGTTGAAGAACATTTCAGCAGATTCTTTTATCAGCATTTTTCCTTTTTTTCCATTCCTGCTCCCTGGGTTGGACCTACACTTAAGTACTGCACAATCCAGGGGAGATCCTTTTGTCGCTAATGAGCCTTCCCATCTACCGGCTGTAAATCTGGCATGCCTGGTCGGCCCGCCGGATCTGGATCTTCTAATTGCTTGTCTCAAACATCCGGGGCTGGGGTAACCCAGATCCGGTTATACCGTCCCTGTGCTCCACCCCTTCGACCTCGGTCTCGGTCTTTTTTTCCCCTTTGTCCACTCAAATGGGGGATCCATAAAATATCAGCACCCCCACCCACCAGTTTGGGTCTTTTCCCCATTCACATGTACTTGCAGTCATCAATTAAGTTTATTCAGAAGTTACTGTTACTAATGTCATAATCTTTGATCTTGTGTACAAAATTCAGTCTTTCATTTTCATCTATGTCTACATGTTCTATGCCAGTCCTGTGTCTGAGACAGCTGCAATTCAGGAATTTTTGTGATTCATCGCAATCTTTTATCTGATATCCGGACCCACCTGCATCTGAAACATAACTTTGTGCGATTTGGTCCTAAGCAGGCTCCTGATTGGTGGCCCAAGTCCTAACATATTGGCCCATTTGTAATATATCATTTTCTCTTTGCCCAATAGGGCAAGTATGCCAACCCATTTTATCCCTTGTATTTTATTCAGCAATGTGGCCTCTTGAGACCAAAACCATAGCTCTCTGTATTTGCCCGTAGGCCAGTCTAATAGAAAGACCTTAACATGGGTTAATGAACTGAGTTATTTCTTTCTTTTCTGAAATGATGTTTTTAGCCATCTTGTTGCTAATGGTCTCTAACCTTTTAATCAAATCTGCATGTGAAGCAACTTTCAAACTAATGGATACCTGCTTGGTAGGGGGTCCCAATGATGATATTCTTATAAAATCTCCATCAATTCTCTGGAGAGTACTTTTTCTCTGTTGGCAAGAGGAGACAACAGGGCAAGTAAGGACTTGTCTTTCTTGTATAAAGTGCCTTTCTTGATTAAACCGTCAGTGTCCAGCCGTTTACTTATTTTGATCGTAAATCCCATATCTTATCAGCGTACATATTCTTTCCTCAGTGTTTTTTCAGAACTATGTACACCTGTATACCAAGATCTCCTACAATGAAGCCCCTGGAGACTTTTGGAAGGTGGTTCTCAGCCACCTATCATTAATGACGTCCTTCAAATCCTCTATATCTCCATTTTCTAGCACTGATCTGATCCTCTCTTGTGACTTTGAACTATTCTCACATTCTTCTGTCCAGCAGACTTTTCCACTGCACACCTATAGTTGGAGTTCTTTTAGGTCCTTCTACCCCTTGGAGTGTCTCCATCACAGACTTGACTTCCTTCACCTTGTCCCACAGTCAGAATGCGCAATCTTTGATTTCTATCTTGGTGTTGGTAGTCCCCAAGATCAAAAAAATTAAATGGCTTATCTCCTCTTTTAGCTTGTCCATTTCACTAGTTTCTTCTGACGAATTTACACCATTCTTGTATCTCTATTCTTCTTTCAATGTCTTTCAACTCAGTATTTACACCTTACTAAAGGTAAAGGCTGCATAGGGATCTTGGGCATTTGACCAAATCAAACTATCTAAAGAAATAGAATATAGCTCAATGGCACATAGGTACCAACCACAGTTCTTGATGATGTACCTCTGCTCCTTGTGCAATTTTTAAAAGTAATACTGATAGAAGCCTCTGCTTTCTTGTCACAGTGTATGAGATTGCAGCATGTTGGCAGAACTTGGCCATCTGACTGAACCTGCAACATTTAAAGCATCTCTGTATGTCAAGTTGACATGACAAGAAGTAAATCTATGAACAGTCTACCTTCAGACTTAATAGAGAGACCAGGTCCCAACTGGAAATCACTCTAATACCATTAGGTGTCACGACTTCCAGCCTTGAATACAAGTGTGTACTCCTTTTTGTAAGCAGCCAAATCTGTTTTGCTCTTGGGTGAGAGACAAATTAACCTCATCAGAGAAGTGCTGATCAATGTCATAAACTAACGTGGTCACCTTTTTGTTGATCACTTTTGTATTAAAATTGAATCAAGTTTCATATCTACCTCTTAATGGCAAGAGTCTCAGAAATTACTCAATAGTTTTTGCATGTACAAGTCCCTTGCTGATCTCTTCAATATTATGAATATCTGTATTCAGTTCTTCTATTGCAACAAAGGGCAACCTCTTTCATTTGTTTTTGCACTTTGTTTGAGCCTTATTGTTGTTCACAAAGATGATTTCAGGCTTTTTACAGCTCA
>JAAAKQ030239084.1:0-11134 GCA_010016005.3 Zanna intricata | reverse complement strand
TACAATTCATTCATCTCATCCCTCTGAAGATATACTTAATTGTGGTTCCGGAGGTAAAAAAAAAAAAAAAAAAAAAACAAAAAAAAATGTACGTTGAGGATTCAGTTCATAAAACTTTAAAGTAGTCAATTTAAACAAAATTTTAATATAAGTTGTTAATATTTTATCAAACTCCGGATTTTTCACAAAAAAAAATTATCATTTTATTAATTTTTACACAAGCATAAGTAGAAATGAAAAACCAGAAAATTAGTGTCTCTTGATCTCTTTTGATTGTATTAATCTTTTGTGTGTATAGTATCAATGTTTTTAATAATACTTCTGTTAAGTGATTTTCTTTGGATTACGTTACATCACAAGAAATAATTTTTTTACATGCAATAAACCTGAAATTTAATTCTGAGGCTAATTGTAATTGCTGTGGTAATTATTTTGAAAATTCATAAATTAATTAAAGTTTTGATTTAATTAGGATGTAATTTATTATTTTAATCACTTTTATTATAAAAAGACAAACAAAATGCGAAAACAGAAGTGAAGTAAACATAATTAAAAATTAATTCAAGAGGTTCAAGTGGCAATAAGTTTCACTCCACTTAAGTTTAGAACTGATATAAACAAACGCTTCACCGATTACAGACGGGTTGTAACCTTGAGCTAACTGAAAGTGCTTCCCATGGAACATCCCATTAATAGCTCTTAACTTACACTCCAATTAAAATAATGTTTTTTCTCTCTAGTAAATTATACAGTTAGTTAATTTGTCTTTCTATCTAAATCCGTAAAGAATATTTAGATTTTTTTAAAGTAAAAAGAGTTGTTTAAGAAGAAACTGTTTAGTCTCTAAAATCTTTTTAAAAAGTTAAATTGATACATGAAATTTTAATTGAAAGGTATTTTGTATCTGAATTTTTTCCAATCTCTTTTCCAACGTTTTCTAGTCCCATTTTTTTTAAAAATAAACTACATTAAATAGTCGTTATTGTTTCCAAAAGGTTTTATGAAAATATCCAGATCGTAATTTTTAAAATTAAACTTTTATATTTCTTATAACTTTACTGATAACAGTTTTTAACGGCTTCCTCATTTATGTTTTACAATGGCGTCTGTTTATTTATAATCTTACCTACCGATTATTTGTTTGAATGTTAAAAACTACTATTAAAGTTTCATATCACAAAAACTTACAGTATGTTAACTACATCACGAAATTAATATTGACAGATATTTTTTATTGTCAAGTAAATTTAACAAGAAAACAATCCATTATCATGGAAAATAAATAACAATTAACTAATATAGAAAAGAGTATCTTGTGTTATTACAAAATTAAATGATCTGAACATCGTGTGTATGTTATAAATAAATTTATTAATCAGGGATTAATTAAGAACATTTCGTCTACAAGATCCAGTTAATAACATTTAATTGTTAATAATCTTGTTGTTTTTATAAAATCGGTGTTGACCCTTGATATTTTAGAATATAGACAATATGTTTACAAGATTTTTAGGCCTATTCCTTACTTTTCCTACAAAATCTGGTATAGATTGTTTGTTATTCTTTGGAATGGTTTGGTCATTCCTCGTTAGTAAATTTTCTCGTGTTAGGCCAGCTAAAACCTTTCGATTACCACCGCACCCGTCAAAAAAAAAAAAAAAAAAAAAAAAAAAAAAATGTAAAAGTTGACGATAATTTATTATCCTACCTGATAAAGTTAGCTAGATGATAAGTTCAGTATGAATGAAACCAGATCATGCACAATGATATAAGCATACCTTATAACGTTTATTAAACAACTGTATTATATCGGTTCCATTGTAAAACTATATTACTGAAATCTCTTATAAAAGTCTATCAGGAGGTCGAAAAATACATGGAATAGACGTAAGAAGATATTATTAAAGAACTTTATGATAAAACTGTTTATGATAAACGGTTATTGAAATAAATTAGAAACCGTGGTTTATGCTTACAAACCATAAAAAAAAAATTAAATCTAAAGCTAGATGGCTTTTTATTGTTAATGAAATCAGTGTAGAAATCATTGTTAAAAAAAGTATCAATAAATAGATATTTTCTTTTTTCGTTGCTGATAAGAGAGGAAGTATAATTAATAAAAAAATATTAATTACCAAATAAACATATTGACGAAGCACGTCTGTTGTAAAAAAAAAAAAATCTGCTGTGGTCGCTTCAGGTAGTCGTAATAATAATAATTTAAATTTAGCTTAAAAACATCTAAACCATTACTGCCTTCAGTTCAGATTGGCCACCACGATTTAATCTCCACATCTTATATAAATTTGACAGATAAAGTTTATCTCAAGAAAGATAAAGTCATCATGAATCTTACACCAGTCAAAGAATATTCTCTCCCATGAATAAAATTTAAGGATACTTAAATTTAACAAAAATTAAAGTTACTTAATGTTATAGTTGAAAACGTTCACAAAAGGACTTTTAATAAATTAAAACTTAAATAAGGCTATTAGGTGTTCATTCTCTTAAGTTGTTTAACAGTAAATTATATTTAAAATTTTATGATTATTATGTAGACGCTCAGGATTTTACTTAATGTTTATTTTATCAATTTAACTTAATTAAGCGGGATTTTATTTGAGTATGGTTGAAACAAATCTTTTGTATTAGATTTTTAATATGTGATATTTCTACTGCGAGTAAAAGGAAATATTGCATTAGAACCTCTGTTTAAAATTATAATTCTTTAATTCTTAACCCTTTCTAAGGTTTTTATATTTTTTTTTATAAACAGTCAACGGCTTACACGGTTGATGAAAGAAAAGCTTTAATTTTTTTTTCATAAGGCATGAAATTAGGTTTATTTCCCAAGAAGTTTAAATCAAAGTCTGTCTTAAATTTATAATATTTTTTATTAGATGAAATTAATTGTTTATATCTCATTCAGTTGTAAAACTTCATTAAAAGAAAGAAAATATTATTTTTTTTAATCTTAAATTTCGTTTCCTTGATTTAAACGATTTCTTTCTAATTAATATAAATCTCATAACATATATATATATTTTTTTAATTTAATACAGACGGACTACAAAATTAGATCTATCTTTTTGTTCGAATTGTTTTACTTTAATTTTACAGTAAATTTCTTATAAATTTTTCTCTTAAAAAAAATTCTGTAAATTTGCAAATTAAGATATATTTGTAAACAATATATATATATATATATATTACCCCTGAGATTCTGATGAAAAGTTTATTTAAATATCCAGTTAGTAATTTATTTTTTGCGTTTCCTTTTTGAATTTTCTTTTGAACAAATACATTAATGTTAGATAAGCAAATATAGATTAGCATAAAATTGTTAAAGGAAAAACAGAAATGTTTTTTGAATAAATCTCTGAAGTAATTATCCCTTAGTCAAGTAGATTACCAGCACGATACCACCATCATAAAATAAATAGGTAAAATTAAACAATTTTTGAGAATGAAACGTATCAAAGCCGGAACCACCAAAATACACAATATGGTACTAAAATGAAAATGGGATTTTTTACAGGATTAAAGTAAAATAATGTGAAAATTAAGATCTAAATTTAGCTTAAGATGAAAATTTAAATTAGAATTAGAATAAAATACAAAATATAAGTAATAATAATCTTTAAACAATTATTTAATTTACTTACAATAAATATAAGTATACCCTTACTAAAGTTATAAAGTTACAAATTTTCTTTTTTAATTTTTTCAGCAGTTAATTACTTCCTTGTACAAAGTAAAGGAAATATTGTGATCGCGAAAAATTTCGGTTTTCAGATTTCAACGGAAATATCCATTTTGATCATCCCTAAATCTATTTTGACTAGTTTCGGTATGACGTCTGTACCTCGCATAACCCAAAAAAGATTAGCCATAGGATGTTGAAATTTTGGATTTAGGACTGTTGCAATACCTAGTAGTATACTTCCACTTTTTATTGTCGTTGACTGGACTAAAAGTCTCCTAAATAAAAAAAAATTTGATTTTTTCTTAACTGCAGTAACAAGCTCTCATTGAGAGATTTTTAATGATATATCATAAGCCCTACTTATTTTTCATTGTTTCCATAGTTATAGCCAAATCAAATTTTAATTAATGCAATATTTTTTTTTTTGCGTTCCTTTTTCACCTATCCCCTGAATATCGGACCCACAATTAGGCCCGACTATAACGTGTCTGGGCCCTACCCAAAAAGCCGGGTCTCGGTCTTAACAGCTTAAGGGTGACGGGCGGAGTCCCCGTGTCTCATCATCGCCGCCCATTTAGACAAGCCTAGACGACCGCCGACTCAACAGAGGGCTGTCCGTCACTCTCTCGCTACTCCATCATCCCTGACAGTGCGTTGCAATATTTATGTCACATAACAAGACACCGCTCTGAATTTCTCAGCACCAGAGAGCATGCAGGATATAATGGTATCTCCATCAAGCAGTCCAGTTACCTGCTCACAGATGCTTCGTTTAACCATCCACCGTCGACACTGGAATACCACATGATGAGAAGTATAATAGTCCCTGCAGTACAAACATTCGGAGGCTGATGCTCTCCTCCGCCCTTAATACAATATTTGGATCTTACAAAGGTACACATCAATTCGAATCAGACTTCACCTCCTTTTCTTTTTTTTAACTTTTTTTTAATTTAAATATATTGGTTTATTAATAACTATTAACCTCTAATTGTAAAAAAAAATGTTTATGATAAATAATAATTCAATAGTAACAATAAAATAATAAATAAAATATTAAAAAATATCAGAAGTTATTAATGAAATAAAATTTTACGTACTTTTCATTAAAGAAAAAAAAAATGTGTATTGTAAATATTTTACTAAAAGTTCTCTAAATTCTACTAAATTAAAAAAAAAAATCTTGTTTAAAACTTTGATCTGTTTATTAATAATTTAACAAAGTTATTTTACGCCAGACTTAAAATAGAGTGTTTTTCGACTTCAATTATTTTGTCTTCCCGAAAATGATTAAAAATACAGTTCGAGGTCCTACTTTTTTGCAACTTTTCTGGCTCTATTTCAATTAAACCAGTAAATTCACCCCTTAATTTGGGTCCCAAGAATGGCTTAATTTTATCGAAGGCTCAGAAATTAGGATGAAATCTTTCACTAGCCAATACTCGCATCGACGCGTTTATGAACTTATATTCATATGAACTTTCTTATTTATTTTCACCAATAGTACATTCCTGTTAATTTATTACATTCTTCGTGAAGCACTCAGTATGTACTGAAAAAAAAAATATATATACCAACCTTTTGGTAAAATCAATTCAGCATTTTCCGAGAAAAATATAATAGCTAAGTAGATGGTATTTTTTTATATATACAAATCACTTCTGTATTGTCATTAACATTAATGAGGTGTTCAAAATTTTGAAATAAACTGCAGAAGTTTAGGAACTTAATTTACGAAGCTTTATGTTACTGGATCTGTCCAAAAATTATGTGCTAAATTTCTTAAATCAAGTCAGAAATAAATTTATAAAAGTGTATCTATTTGTAAGACATTAAAAAGTTTTTTATTTAGTTTTAATTTTAATTTAGAAAAGAATTTAACATTGGTAGCATGTTAAAGAATATTCGTGGTATTATTATTTTTTTTTAATTAAACAAAATAATTTTTTATTATTCATTAGCTACTTCTCTTAAATATTATGTCATATGCATGGAAAGAAAAAAGAAAATAAAGTAATTTTACGCTTTATTCATTGTAAAACTTTAATATATTCCATGCCTTTATTTAAATTGCTAATGAATGCATTAAAAATAATCTAGGCTTAATCTAATATGCATTCCCAAGACTACAACCAAAGCTACGTAAAAAAGAAAATTAATGCTAAAGAAAATATATCGTCAGACAAAATAAAATTTCCCTTCATTGTACTATACCTGGAAAAAAGTTATTCTAAATATGATAAAAATTTGTCATATATTTGTGTTGTATTAGTTGAATTAGCCGGATCAATTTTTTTTTTTAAATTAAATGTTCATTTTGAATTTAATTTTCTATATCAAAAACAATTAGATTAATTTTCAATGCAATTATTAAAAAATCTTACACTTTTTAAGAAGTGACAAAAAAGTATTTACATCCGTTCAGAAAAACGTTTCACCCATAAAAGAACCACGAAAATTATAAAAATTATTCTTATCATTTTAATTTATTTTTTATTCAGATTTATATGCTCTTTAATTTTTTCTCTTGAAATTTACTAAAATTTAATCTGACTGAATAAATCACAAACATTATTCTCTTACGAGGATGCAATTCTTGTTATAAAAAGATTTTATCAACAATTTTTTTACCAGTTTTATGAGCATTTTAATTAAAGGATAACTTCAATGGTAAGTGATTCTTAGTTAATATTTTAGTTGAAAACTACTAATTTAAACTGATCGTTTCAAATAGTCTTATTAAAAAAGTATTATTACATATGAAGAAAAATCTGATGTGGTCACCATGTGACTTTCTTGTATGCCTATGAAATTACATATATATACATTACACACTTTTTTGCTGCAATTCATTTAAACTTATTTCATTTGAATGAGATACGATCCTCCAATTCTTTAATAAAGTGAACAGTCACACAATTACTAAAATATTAGTTTTTGTTAACATCAAATATTTATACAATTATTAATTGAACAATCTTACCTGAAATATTGTTTACGTATCTTCATCACAAAAGATTAACACACAGTATTCAATTGTATTCAAGAAACACAGCCCTAAAAATTCTCTTAACATTTTCTATTGGTTTATATATTATTAATTTTGTTTCACGTCGCTCAAGTAGATATTTTGGTGTAGGTGAGAACGTGTAGGATCCGTAACCCTCTCTTTATTCTCTCTTTATCTGTTTAGCCTCCGGAACTACCGTAAGTTATTACTTCAAGGATGATGTGTATGAATGCGAATGAAGTGTAGTCTTGTACAATCTCAGGTCACCACTCCTGAGAAGTGTGGTTAATTGAAACCCAATCACCAATATTAATCCGTAACCCTGCACACATCAGTTTGAATCTGACTTTGTACACATATATATCTGTTAACTTTTCTTTTTTTTTAATTTAATTATATTGATTTATTAATAATTATTAACCTCTGATTGTAAAATAATTTGAATTAAAATGAAAAGTTCCTAACATTTTTTTTCACTAATAAGTTCTAATTTTTTTTTTCATTTACTCTTATTTTTATTTTTATTTTTTTTTTACTCTTATTGAATAATTATTTATTGTAAAATTATTTTTTACAATCAGAAGTTAAAAATTATTAATAAATCAATATATTTAAATTAAAAAACTTAAAGTATATGTATGTGAAATCAGATTCGAACCGATGTATCTTCCCATGTAAGATTCAAATATTTCATTAATTAAAATTTTATTTGACTATAATTATGGAAACAATGAAAATAAGTACCACCTATGATATATCGTTGGAAAGATCTCAACAAGGGTTATTACTGTAGTTAAGGAAAAATCAAAAATCCAAATGCTTTATAATTAAAACACCGCTTTATTTAGAGATTTGACTATATACACACTTTTGGCCTAGTCGATAACAGTTAAAAGGGACACAACTAGATGTTACAATAGTCCTACATACAAAATTTCAACATTCTACAGCTAATCGTCTTTGAGTTATGAGAGTTACGTACAGACGTCACGCTGAAACTAGTCAAAATGGATTCAGGGTATGTTATAATAGATATTTCTGTTGAAATCAGAAAACTAAAACTTTTCGCGATTACAATACTTCCTTTCCTTCATACAAGGAAGTAAAAATGAAGCTTATCTTTAAAATTATACAGGTCATCAATACAAATTAATTAAAGTTTTAGGAATAATTCATTTTAAAACTGGTTCTTTACTGAATATATGCAATATATTCACAACACTTTTAAGTAAACTTCATTGGAGTATTTTAAATTGCCTGTAAAGAAAATAATTGCCCGATATTTAGTCAAATTTTTACTTTGCTTTTGAGAGTATAATATTCAATTTCCAACAAAAAAAATTTTTTTCTAGAAAATATATTCCTTTATGTACATTAATAAAATTAACATTGTTGAAAAACGTTTCTGATTAGGACTTTTCATCTTTTACGATAATTACAATTAAATATATAATTATATAAAATTAAATTCGTAGCATTCTTAAAAAAAAAAAAAAAAAAAAAAAAAAAGTTAGTTAACACTTAAAAAGTAAAGAGGAACTTAGATTGTTAATCATTAACAACGATTGTAAAAAAAAAAAAACCATTATAAATTCATATTTTAAAATTATTCCGTAAATGATTGTTCATAAAATATTTATAAAAAGTATTCTAAAAAATTAATAAAATACGTTAAAATTAAAAATTTGTAATATTTTTAAAACATCGAAGGCAAACATTTTGATACAAATAAATAGGTTTATTGTTTTGCACATTCATGAAAGAGCATTTCTTTGCGACAACTGGCGTTGGCTACATGTTTAACTTTCTTCAAGATTCAATCACCTGAAAAGCTAATTGAAAAGCAGTATAATAAGTACCTTTCCTATGAGAATATAAAATAATTTTGATAAAACTGTATTAAAATAGTTTAATTCGTTCAAATATTATAGAAATACAAAAAAAAGGAGTTTATAGTCGAAAAATAAGCACCCGTTTTGGCGGTCGGCCGTCGAAGGTAAAAATTGCGTGTTAATATGTAGTACACAATACGGCTTGATTATAGAAGAACTATCACATAGAAAAAGAAGGCTATCATATTATTTTACAAAAAAATTATAGCTGAAAATTATTTGTAAAAAAATTTGAAATTTATTTCGTCTCTAATATAAACGTAATTCAGTGTTCAAAAATGACATGAACAGTTTTTTACGAGAGAAAGGTCCAAATAAGTATGGCTGTTCACGTAATTACTGATTAAAATTGTTCCCAGATATTCTTGGGAATTAATTAATTAATTAATATTAATAATATCTGGGAATTAATTAATTAATTCCCAGATATTCTTATTTCTTAACTATTTTCTGCTTCAAGATTTCAATATAATACTTTACTATTAATATATTTATTTAACCTTCGGAACCACCGTTAAGTATATATTCAGATAATGAGACGAATGAATTGTAGCGTCTATGAAAATATCATGCCTGACTGGGAGCTCCAGATGAAAGGCTGAGACAATATCACTCACGCCACGGAATCCGACATTATTATTATTAAGAACTTTTAATAGCACCATAACTTTACTTTCCGAAAACCAAAATTTCAGTTTCTTTTATCATTAAAGTACTATTTCATCATGAGACAGTACGTGTTTACACTAAACTGTAGATTATCGAAATTGTTAGATAACAGAAGTGTTACGTCAGCGTATTCAGATTATGTTATGTGGAATCCTATGATTTCAATATTACCTATTTCAATATAGAGATGACGGACAGACCTATTACCGAACTAAATGAAACTAGACTTTGACTTCAGCAATTGACAGCATCTGTCAATGACAGAATCTAATTAAACATCTGCAACATTAACTGTAACATACATTTTGAACAAACTTTATATAGATATATTCTTTAAGTTTTATAAAAATCAATTTAATTTTTCATTCATGATTATAAGTTGAATATTTTTTAAAGTAAAGTTGCTGTGAAATGAGAGTTTTTTGTATTTTTTAGAGACAGATTGATCAAAAGTGAATTCTGACTTTGACGCAGGAGCTGATTTAAGGAGTCTACTCATGGCATGAACAGACGATGTCACCGTAGTTCATATTCATTATAACTTTTTTTATCCCTAAAATAATATTCAAATAAATAATATTAAAATAAAAAATTGGTAAATAATAATTTAATAGATAATATTGAAAGAGTTTGTGCATTCTTTAATAAAAAAGATGCATGATTATCTAATCACACATAATATTGCAAAGCAGGCGAGTATTAAGAGCACTGACCTCGCCAATCTTATAAAAAACAAACTTATTTAATCTTAGGTGGGTTTTACAAAGATAAAATTATGAAATGTTTGTTCAGAATGTAAAGGGATGAAAGTTCTAAGGGAATAAATAAGATAATAATATATTATCTTTAAGGAGAAAATTTTCAGAAAGACAGATTGCAAAAAGATGAATAAAACTAAAGATTAAAGTAATTAACATAACACCGTTCAAATATTGTTTGGAAATGGTAGGTGATGTCAGGAGTAAGTCACGTCATGACTGGAGAGACCACTTGGTGGCTTTTTAAAGTAAACTCCTTTTCATAGCTTTGTACCTCTTTATCACCCATGTCTAAGTTACGTTTTTAAAATGGAAAAGTTTTTTAATAAAAAATTGTTCTACCTAACAGCAAGGAAAGGGAAATTTCATGATTGATTTTGTTTATGCATTCGTCAAAATATCAGAAATCAAAATTCAGAATATCATAATCAAAATATCGGAATTTAAATAGGTAGAATTTGACTTAATTCGTCGTTTATAACAAATAAAAGTTATAAGTGTGAGAGGAAGGGAAAATGATTATTTTTCGTGAAATGGGTAACCTTTAGCATACTATATCTATGCTAAAGGTTAAATAATATGTTATCTAAAGCCTAGGACTTATTCCGTATTTATAAATGTAATTACCGAGTAGAAATGTCTTAATTAATTTAATTTAAGTATACACATGATAATAATGTTTTTATGTACGTTGCTTGTAAATTCTGAAAAATTTGATCCGGTCGGACTGATTACTATTTTATTATTTAAAATAAAAGAAAATTCAAATTAATTATCCCTCTAGATCCTTACTATTTTTAAATATTATTCCGTTCATTAAGTAAAAGTACTAAGTAGACTCGTATTTTACAGTAAATGCGTCTTTTAAAATATAGTAACAAACGATCAAATCTCAAAATCGATCAAAATGCGTAGTACTGTCCAAGTATTAAAAAAAAAATTTAAATATTGAATAACATTAAATTCAAAGACATAGAACTAAGTTTTTCTGACAAATGAACTCCAAACAAAATAAAATGGTTAGTCGCGGGACTGACCGACAGAAGTTAATACTTCTTTTAGCTGGCCTGGGGGTGTATTTTAATGCTCTAATAAAATT
>JAAAKQ030239062.1:0-11135 GCA_010016005.3 Zanna intricata | reverse complement strand
TTGATTTTCTTAAATGTGCGCTCGCCTATCCTTCCTTAAACCAATCACATACACAACCAACCCGCTGACCGGAAACAAAAAAAAAAAAAAAAAAAAAAAAAAAAAAAAAAAAAAAAAAGTAGCATTTCTACTTGTACTTTGCTATTATTAATCATAATTTTAATAATTGTATTATTACTTTTTCTTGTTTTGTTTTACTCAGCCTAAAACCAATAGTTTTAAACTAGTCAATAATAAATTCTCAACTGATCTAACTTCCTTTTTTCCCGTTTTTCAGGTATGCTGTTATAGGATATAAGAAGGCATTTGCATTTATATGTAATTTAGTATTTGTATTGTATGTATTCATAATATATATACATTATGAATAATAACTACAGATATATTCTTTCCTATTCAAATTAAAATATGACTAAGGTAGGCTGACTTAGTTAAACCTTAAAGGATTGGTAAGTTGATTAGTTAAATTATAAACTAAATAGTTTCTTATTTTGACAGTGTAATTGAATCTAGTGATGCTATACATATGAAGCATGTTTGGTTACCTTCATTAAATAAACGTACTGGTTGATCCTCCTGATAATAATTATTATTTAGAGGTCGTAATCCTAATCCTAAGTATTATTATTATTTGAGAAAGATAAGTGTTAAATAACATTAGTTCTTTTTACGTTGTGCTAGAAATCTGCAGATGAAAAGGGTGGTACAATCGCTTTCAGTGAATGTGTACGATTATATTTTAATTTTTATGTCAGAATTGTACTCTAGATATATTTTTTAAACTAGATACTTTTTGTAAATGTTAAAGGGGACAAGAAAACTGCAAGAAAGCAAAATTATTAAACAAATAAAATCTTTGTCATGTGAAATGCATTAATGTCAATATGACATCGGGTTTCTTTGCTGGTCATCAAACATGAATAGCATTTCATGATAACAGCTGTTAACGTTTAATGTGCGTTTCAGTAGTTTCTTGCTGCACATTACCAAATCAAATTATGTAAATATAAAATAATTGGGTTAAATCGAATCTTTGATTTGTATATCGATGGTATTTTTGAAAATAATTGAAAATGTAACAATTTCTGTAATTATATATTAAAAATGATTGAATGTTATTTAAAGGCTTTACATTTCGATTGGATGGTTAACGCTGATTAAGTATATGGACTAAAGAGAAGCCATCTTGTGTTAAATAAAAATAAATTTTTCCTATCTTATATACATTTTTTATTGGGTAAAATATTGTTTTTTTAACCTCCGGATCTACCGTTAGGTATAGAGGATGAGATGAATGATTGTAGCGTGTGTGAAAATGCCATGCCTGACTGGGATTCGAACCCGGGACCTCCGGATAAAAGGCCGAGACGCTACCACTTGTCTTGGAGGCCGGCCAATTGGGTTAAGTATTAAGTATTGAAAACCTTACGGGCACAAGCACGTAGAATGTCAGTCGGAATAAAATTACGTTAATTTGGTTGAGTTATGAAAATTTATTTCTTAAACTTCTTCTTCTTAATGGATTGCATTAAAAAAACAGTGTTGCCAAATTCAGAATAAACCAGTAAATCATCGAAAGTAACTTTTGAATTTTTTATCATAAAATAATTATTCCTTCATATTTGGAATTCAAACAAAATTGTTTTTATAACTGTTACGCAAAAATATATTAAGATTTCTTTTAATCATACGTACTAGTAATATGTTACACATTAATGGGCACGTAAAAGGGGCGTTACTCCTCTTTTCCTTTTTTTTCATAGGCCAGTTCTCTTAGCAATACAGCTGAAGTATTTCATACAAATTTCTTTGAGTTAGAAAAATAAATTACGTTATCCTAATGCAGACCTTTTAATAAGGTTTCTAGTAAGTGGAATGATAGCTGATTTTTTGTATAGTTCTGTCATAGAATTGTAATTTTAATCGAAAATTTTCAACAATTTTTATATAAACTACTACTTTTATTGCGTAATAAACGGTAATTTTGGTTGCTACGTTTTTTTTATGTTATTTTGTAAGGATTTCATTGTTGTCCTGTACTGACGAAATTTCGTAGGCATGTTATAAATATTTTTCACTGATATATCCACTGAGATTTTTCAGGTTTTTTCCGTTCCAACAGTTAGCAGCATTTAATTTATTTCAAGGCTTGTAGTATTTTACTCAAATAATTCTACGTTTTAACCTTCTTGATTTATGGACATTACAGTACTGCAGTGGCTTGTCCTACTGCTTACTGGATTATCCTTTATTTGTAGATAACTATTCACTAGCTTATTACCATCTCGGTCTCAATTCTTACGGCAAGGTAAAGAATAAAATGACATCAAATAAAAATCTCTTGAAAAATTTGAAATGTCTCGGGTAAAACGAAATGATAATAGAAAGTGCCATAGGTAAAAAGTGAAAAGGAAATTTGAGAATGTAGGATGATGAATTCTTAACAAGTAAAAGCAGAAGAGGAATGTAGGATTAAGAGACTAGAAGAACTGTTATCAATTTTAGGAAATGAGAAAGTATGTATACTTGAAACAAGTTAAGTATTGATTAAATAAAATTGGAGAAATTTTCAGTTAGGATAGGGCAGAAGAAGGTAGGGAAATTTATTAGAGGCTTAGCTATAAAATGATGTTTGAAAACTAGAAAGAGAAGAAAAGAAATTAAAAAATTTATTTAACATGATTTAACTTAGATTAAGGTTGACTTGAATAGATTTTTAATAGTAGATCTACCTTTATTGTTGCCAATTTTATCTTACGGATTATTTGTTCGAATAGCGTTTTAAAATCCATAGGGGCTATTTTAATACGGTGACGGAGTTATGGGTTTGTGACATTAAGTACTACACTACCAATCATGTTCTTTCTATCCGTACGAACAGAACGAATGACTACATTCATCTTAGTGCGGATAAACTTGCCTTTCGATAAATACCTGGGTTGTATTTGGTCTTGAATTTCTCTGGTGTCGAAAAGAGTAATTTTTGTAAGTAAAGTTACTTACAACTCATACAAACTTTTTAAAATATAACACAATAAAGGAACATTTAAGATTTTAAATTATATTCTTTAAAAAAAAATTTCTCTTATTAATTTTGTTTTCTACTTTATTGCTTTTCTTTATTTAATTAAATATCTGTTGCTCTGAATTCACATAATAAAATTATGTTGTGCACATGAACGACTCATAATGCAAATACTTGTGTGTGCCTTATGCATGACCTAAATTTACATACAGTGTATGTAAAACGTCGTTCTACATGCCTTACTTACATAGACCAAGGAAGTGAATGAATAGGTATGCTCTACGCCATATGTTCAGTTTTAATTAAATTTTTGCTTTCCATGTCCTGTTGTTTTATCCAAATAGTATTATTATCCTTAATACAATTATAATTGTTATTGCTAATGATCGTTATTGTGTGAAATAATAATTTTTAATGATTTAGAAATCTTATTGTGTTCTGCATTGCATTGTTTTTTTTTTTTTTTAATCATTCATTGCTTTAATCTTTTACAAAGACTAGTTTCTGTTGAACGATGATGGTAGTTAGCAATGAACATAATAACATTAAAATTAAGATATTGTTATTAATTTATATCAGTTGTGCTACTGACATTTTTAGAAAATTAAATGTTTAGAAAATTTGTGTAATCCTTGGAAAAATCTGGAAGAAATGAGTAAAAACTAAACTAAAATTTTGAATTTTTTTCTTACAAATTTAGTTAGTGATATTTTGTATAATGCTTTAATAAAATATTTCAAGAAGAAAAATATCTTTCAGAAACAACCTCTTTTTTTTTTTTTTTTTTTTTTAACCGGAACCACCGTCAAGGTATATCTTCAGAGGATGAGATAGATGAATTATATCGTGTGTGAAAAATGCCATGCCTGAGCGGGATTCGAACCCGGAACAGAAACAACCTGTATTAAAAAAAAAAAAAAAATGTTCTGAACGATTATAGTTAATATTTGAGTGGATCATTACAGAAAATTATCATTGGACACTAGAAATGCGTTGCCCATCAATCATCAATGTGTGAAAAATGATAAAATAGGGTTTCTTTTAACATAAAATATATAATATTGTATGTTATAATTTTCTGTTGTTTCCCCTCCCCCCGATTTTTTATTTAACGTTTAAGCTTATTTTAGTATTAAAAAGAAACATGAATGAGTCACACCGAAGATACTTTTACTTTGAACTATGTAGTGAAAAATTCCACATTCATGCAAGAAATTGTGAAACTAGTACATTAAACAAAATTAATGTCATGATTATGAATCATAAAAACGCATGATTGATTTTTTTTTTTATAATCTCGTTTAATTGAAATAATGAATTTACTTTGTGTTGCAATAAGTACGAGTATATACTTACTTATATAATTTCTATCAAAAATCGGAACCTTAGGCAGAGCAGGTACATGTAACTTAGAGTTTTATTTGTCTCAACTTCAATCTAACCGTTACCTTACTTTTTCCTATCCAGTCTCCCATGTCAAATAACTTGTAAGAAAATTTTCACGTACTGTAGATATATATATATAAACTAGCCCTGTGGATTTTTTATCTTCTTTATGATGTGAAATATTAGACGGCTTATTATTGGTTCGATAAAAGAGGGGAAATTTTTTTTATAAATAACAGAAAATAAAATGAAAAAAAAAATTTAATGTAGCACAAGAGAGTAACGAGCAAACAGGTAAGGTTTCTAAGATTACTGATATTTTTACTTTGTTTTAGATAAATAAACATAAGTACTAACTGAATAGGATTTAAATTTGTGGATGGTTATAAGTTTGAAAGGAAGTACCGACGGACAAAGGATTAGGTCAAATAGTGAGGAGGCTGGCCATGTATTGGAACCTCGTGAAGGTCACAGAATATTGATGATTATGACAATATAATACGCGCGTAGCAAGCGTGTGCGCGCCCGTGCTTGAATATGTTTGAACATATTAAATAGTTGCCGAATGAATTATCAGTGAGAGGTAAGCGTTAGATAAGTGTTTGTGTATTCATGATCAGAAAAAATTTTCACCGTGTGTACGTTTTGTTTTGTAATTTATTTACCTTTAAACAACAATTTGCGAAGGTATTTAGTTTGTTTTTTTTCTTTTGATATGCAATTTTCATAGATTTTTTTTTTTAATTAGTGGGCGTTTGTGGTGGTGCCTCTGTGTCTATCTTTACGGTCTTTTAAAAAGAACAATCCGCAGCAGCTAAGACCGGTTCCATTCAGTTATTTATTTATTTATTCATCTAGGCGGACACAACAGACCGGTTGTTTCATTGCTATGTGTTTGCAGACCTTGAACTGTGTCTTAGGGAAGATAAGAGCTCTTAACTTCTATTATTTAATAATGTAGTTTGAAATCTTTTATGACCTTTTCGTATTTCATCACCTATTCGTAATAAAATGTTCATTTTTCAGCTGAAACGTAAGCATAGGAAGACGTGTTGATGTATTTATTGTTTTCTTTAAACCTATACCAACTCCAGTAACATTAAGTTTGTTTGTAAACGCGGCATGAAAATAGATAAATGATGTTGAAAGAAATCTCATTTTCTGTAGCGCATGCGTTTCATTTCAATTTCTATTAAGTGAACAAAACCAAAACATATATGCTATGCTTGTTTTTAGGTAGAGATAAAAGTGTATAATTATAGTTTTGGAAAATAGAACAAAACATACAAACAATTATTTATGCCCTAGTTTTATTTAAATTGACTAACAGAGGAAGTGTTTATTACCGAATTGCAAACTGCAAAGCGTACTACTAACTTACTTTTTCATTTATATAGAATTTATAAAATACGAAACTTCGTTTTAGTTTAGTATTTATATAATGGTACAATAATAAATATGCCTACTGAAATATTTTCTTGACTTGAAAAAAGAAATTCATAATAATTTACTTTCTCTGGTATGTAGTGTGCAAGGAAAAGAAATATTTCTTTGGAAAAAAACAAAAAAAACAGGTAACTGCTCTATGAATTATGTATCTCTTAACGCTTTGAGACCATTCAAGTTAACAATAAAAATCGTACGTTATAAAATTTCTTCTCAGCATAAGGTTTGTAGGAGGATATTTTTTATTTAGTATTAAAAATCATCGTCTAACCTAAAATGTCGTAACATTGTAACGAGCAGTTATTTGAGTTAGGGCGGACATGAAACAAGAGTCTCCGGTTCGTGCCACAGCCAGCTTCTCTCTTCTGCCAAATCATACCAATGATACACGGGTTCTGATAAATCGGCATTCTCAGCGTGCATTAGTGAGACCATTTACTTTTGGAGGAAACTTATTCGGAGGCAATCTCATTCGGAAGAAAAGCAAAAAAGACCTTTAAAGAGTATGTATTTATCTCGTCTGCAATACGTCAGAAGTTTTAATCCACATGAGACAAAGTTATTTTTGACAGTTTTGCGTAGGCCAGCTGATTGAAGGCTCCAATAACAATATATTTTAGACTAGAAATTATAAAGTGACCCATGAAACAACAACCGATTATTGTAGATAGCTTTAGCTATCTACAATAATGTGTGTGAATAATGTAGCTATCTCAATTGTGTGCGTATTAATTTACTTCAACTCGTCTGCATAATTTTTACTTTAAGGATTTAATATTACTATCATCAATCAAAGCCTATGGAAAAAAAATAAGCATGACTCTGTGACGGGACTATTCTATATATGCCGTAAAATGCATTAAATTTATTTTGAGTTCTAGCAGCCAACTAGTTGCTTGTAACTAACGCTGTTATATAGCAGTAATTTTAAGATGAGAATTCCAGACCAGACCTCGACAATGTTATTTATAGCGCGTCTCGTCAATCTTCTCCTATTGCCTTTTCCGCGCCTTTTATTATTCTCAAGTGATGCAATAACATGTGCTTGCCTGCTCTTAATACATTAAACGACGTGGGTGACGACGGAAACTCGCTATTACCGAATCTGTATCGCAGCCAAAAAGAAGTAAGTTGACCACTGCACCCTGACATTTTGTATTAGTGGCTTCCTGTTTGATACCCATTATTTTGACTGAATGTTTAGTTTATTTTGTTATTATTTTAAACGGTTATATTACGTCTCCAGTTTATTTTAAGCGCTGTGCATTATTGTTGTTGAAGGCTATTTACAACTCCGATTTGTTGATCGCGTGGATTTTTTTTATTCTGCCAAGAGTGGACCGTACCAATTACATATACATTTGTGTAGATAACTATCTAATTTTTAGTATTTCAGTTTTAGTAATTAGTAACTTCAATAGTATTTTAATTTTCTAAAGTCAAAATTTGAATGCTTAAAAAATATGAATATTAAAAATCAAATTAGGATGCTCTTCTATAGTTCTTGACTGTACGATTTACCGTATTAGTGCAGTAAACAAAATTATTATTTTTTGTTCAAAAATTTCTGACTGTTACACTTAACTTCAAATATTATTATGTAAAGGATTAAAGAAAGGTAGAGTACGTTTTCTTTATATTTCTACCTAATAATATATGTTACTGTTACATTTTTTTAAAGCCTTCTTTACTAAAACAGCGGTACATTGTTGGTAAAATCTTTATAGGATACCATTTACTAGTAAAGTTCAGGCGATATCCATTTCGTGTACTTATCATGTTATATTAATTTTTAATGGTATGTGGAAAGATAGTGATTTGATATGTAATTTATCAGAAAAACAATGTAAATAATAAAATGAAAACTGTTTTGGTTCTTATGAGAAATGTGGGCAGTGAATAATAGTACCTAGTTAATAAATGTATGATGTATCTTAAAGAAGATGAGAAGTCTCACTTGTGTGGTGTTGATTTTTCTGTTCTCTAAGAACATCGTCACTACCCTTCACGCACTTGTAAATTAATAATCCTGTTTAAAAGAGACAACATATTCCGGTGATAACATTAAACTTCCAACACATTATCTTAAATACATTAGACAGCATGAAAGTGAGAGCGGGGACATAATTATATTAACTCTATTCTCATTACTAACAGAGAAAATATACGGGGAAGACAAAACGGAAGTTGAGACACAGGGTAAGCGGGAGGTGTGTAATGAGATTAGAGCAATTTCCATAGACCGACAACAGAGACGCCAAACTGACGGGTGGTCGGCATTGCTGGGGTAGTTGGGAGTTTGACTGGCTTAATTTAAAAATAGTTACTATAATATTGAACAGCACTAATCGTTTCAGAAAATTTATTCTAATTTATTTTATTTCTACTGGACACGATTTAATTACTAACGGGTAACCTTTTTTAAGTTTGTAAAAGTCTACAACAATACAGCTTTCCTTCATTGAAATAAAAGAGATTTTATCTATATTATCTTTTATAATATTGCATTTATTATTTTTACAACGTTTCATTGATTATAATTCTTGAACATTTATTCTGAAAAGAGTCAAACCGGTAGATTTGTTTTTTTGCAGATATCAGATTCTCATTTTCAGTCTTCTAGCCATTTTATCTCTGGAAACTCTGAAGTTGAATTAGTCTTGTTGTCTAGAAAAATAATATTCATCAAATATTATATTTTTTCTTTTAAATGACTATATATCTAGTTTGATGATTTCTGAGTAATAAAATTAAATCGCCTTGAAATATAAAGGATAATTATTTGCGTTCTATAATATTTTTATCATCACTGTAACATGGTTGGTGTAGTTTTTTTAAAATTTATCATACGGGTAGAAATTCTCACGTCTAACGCTTATCTTCTTTTATATTTTACTAAGGCACAATTGCAGGATTTTTCTCATTAAATTGTACAATTACCGATTAGTTTTTCCTATTCTAATTTTACTTTTAAGACACTTAAGGAAGTTTATAAAGTATAGTAACTGTAATTAACTGTTAATTATTACGCAATATTGTGTAGGATCTAACTACAAATTTTTGAATGAAATTCAATTAATAACTATCAACCATAATAAATAACGCCAATGTTTTATTTAGTGTGTTTCTATTTAACAAAGAATTTATATTATTACAGTTATTAAAAAAAATGTTTGTACGCAAACGTAAAAAGACGTCTTTTTAGACAACAAATTTTTCTGGTTTACGTCGGATATTACGAAAAATATTAACGATATGGTTTTGGAATCTGTTCAGTTTGTCAAGTCAAAAACCTAACACAGTGTTTACCCGTTAATTTGGATTCCTAGAATTTCAGTATGGTTTTATTTTATTCTTTGCTCAGGAATTGGGGTGAGATCTTTTGCTAGCCGTAACTCACTAAAGGAGCATTTTCCGACCCGCGATTACATGAATTTTTTTTCTTATTCCAGTTAGTAGAATGAGCTTAGAAATCACTGGTAGCACTTCATGAATCACTCTGTATAAGTTTTCGTTTTGTTTTGAAATTTCATATTTCAGCTAACGAACAGTAGGCAATTTGTTTTTATTGTTTATGAAATGAAGTCCCATACCGATTTTCAGCTTTTTATGTACGTGCTCAGAGTTTTCCTTGGCGTGAATTCAAATGTAATGAGAAAGATAAAGGTATTTAATAAGATCGATTGCCGGAACGACTTCATTTATATATAAGGTGAACTGCTTTTAAACATCAAGCGTGAAACGTTATTTCTGGTTTATATTGTATTTATGCTTATGCGTTAAATTCTTGTTGATGAATTTCAAAATTAACGATCCGCTTTGTAATAACGGCTGAAATTTTACTGTGAACATTCAATTTCATTACTAACATTTTTTTTTATTAAACTTGCTCAAGAACAACCTAAGATGGTTCGAATTCAAATTGACAAACAGTTTGAAGCGGTATAGTTTCAGAAAGTTGTGTTTTTGTTGATTAACTTAACGAAGATGTTTGTAAACCAAGACATATATAAAGACATATAGAGGTAATGCAACCCTTGTATTTTGTAAGTTATTTTAATTTCAAGTTTTTCTTTTTATTTATTCTGAAAATTTTACGGAATTTGTGTTTATACTTTTTTCTTTTTTATAGAAAGAGTTACGAATTTATTTGTTACTTTATTCAATTTATCCAAGGTTTTTTCTTATTACTGTAAACCTTATTAAACACTAGGATATATTAGACTTGGATATTGGATCCAAGTATTATGCTATTTACTATATTCAGTTCGTACGGTAAACAAAAAAACAAGAAACCACTTCGTTCCTCATTTTCGACAGTTAGCTAAAAGTTACTGAGAATGGTTATCCTATTTGTGACTTCAGAACCTCCGTGACCTCCGGAACCACCGTTAAGGTATATCTTCAGAGAATGAGATGAATGAATTGTAGCGTGTGTGAAAAATGCCATGCCTGACCGGGGGATTCGAACCCGGGACGTCTGGATGAAAGGGCGAGACGCTACCTCTCGCGCCACGGAGGCCGGCTGACCTATTTGTGACTTACGGCTGTAGTGTTTAACAAAACAATTGTTTAAACTTGTGTTATTATTATAATTTTTTTTTTTTTGTTATTAAAATTACAAATATTTTAATTGGAAAGAATTATTTATTAATGTATGTTTTATAAAATTAATTTCATTCTGTCACATGATTCGTTTAAAAGTGTGATTAATAATATTTGTCATTAAGTTCTTTTAATATATAAATGAAAACAAGCTTAATTTTGTCTAAAATTGGCATTTATCCAGTGTAAGTGTCATGTTACATAATATATAATACGATATATGCGTATTACCACATACTGTAGTAGAGTAAGAATTCGTTCCATGTTCATAAAAAAGTTCATTAAATATTTAATTGTAAGATATCTATTACTTTTTACTTATAAGATTGTTTTTGTAGAATTAAGTATAAATATTAATTTTTACTAATTGTATGTTTTTAAGCAATTAATTATTTATAAGATTAATTTAGTGCTATTATAGTTGCGCATCAATTAATAAAAAAAAATCATAAATTTAATTTATTTTATATTTATAAAGTGAAAATCAAATTTTGTCCTTTTACTGGGTTTTTCCTGTAAGAAATGAAATCAGGCTCTTTTTTTTTTTAATTACTACATTGAACCATTGTGAAATATTTATTTGGTTTCATCATCCTCAAATCCATTAAGTAATCACTAATTCACATAGCGTTTTAGGCCTTATACGCACTGTCGACCAGTCGCCGGCGACCAG
>JAAAKQ030239029.1:0-11135 GCA_010016005.3 Zanna intricata | reverse complement strand
TGAAAAATGCCATGCCTGACCGGGATTTGAACCCGGGACCTCCGGATGAAAGGCCGAGACGCTACCACTCGCTCCACAGAGGCCGGCATAGAGGAGGCTAAAGAATTTGTTGAAATCTCTCTTGCGCACGGTCAGATTCTCTAAGGGGATGTGGTTGGGAAACCAATTTTTATTTACGTATTGGAATCTTCTGAACAAGATTCTGCAATGTAAATTTAGGCGAGAAAAAACTCACCATTTGAATGTGGATTCGCAAAAATATCGTCATCACGAAATCATTTTCTACTCACTTCTTCCTAATTGCAACAATCTTCCTACATATGTATGTATAATGTATATGTATATAGTTTTATGTATCAGATTTTTTCGTATTTTCTACCGGACACAAATATGGAACGAGTCTGAAGGAACTTGGTAGCATGATGTACACCTACTAGAAATAAAAACCTACTGATTTTCAAGCAAATCGGTTCAGAGAAACCGGATTTAGAGGCAAAAAACTGGGGTTTTCGGTACGTTTTCAATGTTTTCATGTTGTAGATTGAAAGGTAACATAATAAAAAGCCAAAATTAAACTTTTTTGAACACCAACAGATGCGAGATAGTTTCTCAATGATCCCAAAACATTAAGTTCGTAATAAAATCAGAGTTTTGCGATCACCGTCAAGTGCGAGCTATTTTCGCAATAATCAGTAGCAGTATTCTTGTATAAAGGAAAGGGATTGATGTTCAAAAAAATCAGTTTTGAAGTTTTAATCTTTTGTGTCAATTTGAACTTTTTCTTTTTTGTGAGCAAGTTATGGGTAACAGTATAAAAATACAGGATACAGTACTTCACTACATTATAAAACAACATTAATACTAACATAACAAGAAATACAAAAAAAAAACCGAAAGCAATTTTTTTTGTCTTCACTCATTTGACTGGTTTAATGCAGCTCTCCAAGATTTCCTATCAGGTGTCGGTCTTTTCATTTTGTTATACCTCCTACATCCTACATCTATAACAATTTGTTTTACTTTTTCCAAACGGTACCTAACAACAAAATTTTTCCCATCTATCTGTCCCCCCAATATCAAAGCGACTATTACAGGATGCCTTAATATGTGACATATAAGTCTGTCTCTTCTTTTAATTACATTTTTCCAAATGCTTCTTTCTTCATCGATTTGCCACAACACCTTTATTTTCACCCATCTATTTCCAATATTCTCCTATAGCACCACATCTCAAGAGCTTCTAATTGTTTCTTCTCAGGTACTCCGATCGTCCAAGTTTCACTTCTATATAAAGCTACGCTCCAAACATATGCTTTAAAAAATGTTTTTCTGGCATTTAAATTAATTTTTGATGTAAGCAAATTATGTCTCTGACTGGAAGCTCGTTTCATCTGGGCTACTCGGCATTTTATACCGCTCCTGCTTCGTCTATCTTTAGTAATTCTACTTCCCAAATAACAAAATTCTTCTACCTCCATAATATTTTCTCTTCCTATTTTTATATTGAGTGATCCATCTAAATTATTTCTACTACATTTCATTACTTTCGTTTTGTTCTTGTGGTATTTTTTTACTAATGCGGTATTTTTTGCGTAGGACTTCATGCCATTTCTTGTTTCTTCTAAATCTTTTTTACACTTTGATAGAATTACTATATCATCAGCAAATCGTAGCATACCGACGAGCATATCGAGCATTCTGTAGCATATCGTAATATTTATCTTTTTACCTTGCACTGTTAATGCAGATCTAAATTGTTCTTAAACATCACTGCTAGTTCTGTGTAAAGATTAAAAAATAACAGGAACAGAGTAAATATTTGTAGGACTCACCTTTTTATTACGGCTTCTTTCTTATGTTCTTCGATTATTACTGTTGAATTTGATTCCTGTAAATGTTAGTAATTGTTCTATCTCTATACCTGAATCCTAAATTTTTTAAAATGGTGAACATTTTATTCCAGTCTACGGTATCATCCATCAGCTGCAATATATCATATGATACCCAAGGTTTTCTACCAGTTCTGTTTGAACTAGATCGGAGTACCTGAGAAGAAAAAATTAGAAGCTGTTGAAGTGTGATGCTATCGTAGAATGTTAAAAATCAGATGGATGGATATAGTGACAATTCAAGACTTCTTGCGACAGATCGATGAAAAAAGAAGCATTTGGAAAAGTATAGTTAAAAGAAGAGACGGATTTATAAGCCACATATTAAGGCATCCTGTAACGGTCGCTTTGATACTGGAGGGACAAGTAGATGGGAAAAATTGTGCAGTTAGGCAACGTTTGGAATATGTAAAACAAATTGTTAGGGATGTAGGAAGGAAGCTGGTATAACGAAATCAAACGACTGGCATTAGATTGGGAATCTTGAAGAGTTGCATCAAACCAGTAAAATGACTAAATACAAAAAAAATTCTATAACTGTCATCTGACACTCCAAAAAAAAAATCTTCTTTCAGTAACGATTAAAGGAAGAAGTTTTTAATTGACATCAAAGAAACAAACTTTTCATCTTCATCCATTCCCATTCTTTTATGTTCGTGATTTTTCGATATTTATGCTTTTTCAGGTCACTCTAAAGATTTAATTATTGGCATCTGGCCCAGTTTAGTCCTATTAAATTGTTGACCATATCATTAGATTCAAACTACTTCTATGACGGCTGATAACATACTGTGATTAAATTGTAACTTTAGCATAACAGTTAAAATTTGAGTAAAATGAAAATGGTAGTAGTTGCTGGACGCGGTTCATCTCGTTAAATACTGAAACGTAATAAAAATTTAACATTATTTCCACAAGCCCTTCAAAATCTCATAATTAATTAGGTACCTGTGTGTTTATCGGATTCCATGAGTTCGGATAAAATTTAACTTTAAATATTTCTATAAAAACAAATGTAACTATGTTTACAACAAACGAAGATTTCAATAAACTTTATTTTAAAAGAAAAATTTATCTATATTAGAAAAAAAAAACAGTTACAATCTAAAATTCCCACAGAAAATGAATACTAATTGACTTTCTAAACTTGCAAATTTAGATTTCTATGATTAGATTAAAACGATTTTCGAGTAAAAAGTTTTCAACATGTCGAAATGAATATATCTCTATAGAATATTTTTTTTTATAAATTCAACATTGAAATTTCATATTCTGTAAAAATTGTTATAAATTTCCAAAATAATCTCACTACTAAAGAAATAATTGCAATTATTAACTGAAGAAGAAACCAAAAATTTTACAACTGAAATTACTTTTTACTATAACTTTGAAAATTTTCTTTAAAAAAATTTCTAAAGATAAACGTAAATCCCTAAATTTTTCAGGCAGCCGCAATCTCTTATAGGGATGTTTATTTCAGGAGGATTTTGCAAAAAAAAAATTACGATAGCTCAGTCAGTCACGGCATTTTATATAAATACACACACACACACACACACACACACACACATATATATATATTTTTTTTTTTAATTTACTCTATTATTACATAATCAGAATATATGGAATATAAATGTAACACATTTCCCCTCAAAAAAAAAGATTTGAAAATTTTGGAGTCAAAATTACGAGTGATTCGACATTAAAATTTTTTCCTCCCTATTAGTTTCATCATATGAAATTTATATTTTTCCACGAAAAGTATTTGACCTTATATTACAGTCAAGTCAAAATTAAAAAAAAGAAAAACAAACAAATTTTCTATACAATATCCGTTACAAATTTTTATTATAATATCATTTTTTCATTTAGAAAATGCATTACTAAACTTATTTTGTGCACTAATTTATAACTATGTGATAATTATCTGTAAATATTAAAAAAATCCTAAGAAAAAAGCCGTGAAAAAATTACTTGATAATTCCGTCCAGGTAATCCGATCGATAACGGAGAACCAGTGAACGTAGATGATCAGATCACACCTAAACATTATCTTGGCTAAAAGTACGCCGCGAAGATACGCCGCGCTGTCGGTTTCGCAATCCTCAGTACAATCGCAAATAATAAATAATTAATGCTATCAGCGCATACAATCGGCTAAATAATAAATATCAAGGCGTAAATTTTAAATACGGTTGGGCAATAGATAATTCGATTCCAAATAGATAATTCAGTTTCCAACGAAACTGAATAGAAAAATACTAATTATTATTAAGGTACGTGTCTAGGGTCAACAGTAAATTAAGTTTAAATGCCATTTACTTTTCGCAATCAGTTACCACAGAATCATTATTATGTATGATATTATGACACTATATAACCAAAAGTAATAAATATTCGAAGTAATCTTTAATCTAATTTCGGTTAACAAAAAAAAACAAATTGCAAAGCAATGGACAGATAATACCTTAGACAGATTGTTGTTGTAATAGACAGATTATTACTTTAGTAACAATTTTCACTCTGTGAAGTTGTACAGAATGAACTGCTTAAGACTACATTCGAAACTGAAACAAACAATAATATGAACTACAAAACTGTTAAGATATAAAATATAACTAAGATTTTAGTTACATATTCATCACCAAAATCTCGAAAATCCGACTGTGCATTAGCGTTTAAATAGAACACTTATCTTGAATGAAATACAATCCATGCCAAAAACGTTTTTATTCAATATCTAGCAGTTTATAGCGTTTGTGTTATTTGACCTGAACGGCGAACGCTAAAAGAAATCCATTCTTAAAATCAATTTTTTATCATTTGAATATAAGATACTGGACTGATTAATTTTAAAAACTAATTATAAGTCCTAAGTTTCAAGTAATCAACATTTAGGTTGCTTAAAAACAACACTAACATACTTTTATAAAAATTTCATAAATAGTCTGATTTTAGGGATGCGTTAATTTTAATAACAGTAACAGTTGGAAATTCCATTCAAAAGTGGTTTTTCAGCTCGATAATTTAAAAATCAGACTTAATTAATATCTAATCCGATTTAAATTAATATTTTTTTAGAATTACAACTTGGATAAATGTCTTTAATTTCAAAACCATCTTTTCTTAAAAGAAATCATTACATTAAACGCCAGGTTTAAACTTCAATGCCTATACAAAAAGCTTAAATTATTTAATGTACAAATAATTTGCTTTATTCAATTATATTTTGTAATATTTAAAGTAATCGAGCTTTAAGAATTCACTAATTAATCAACTGAGAACATCAAACAGTGTCTTTTATAATTAAAATCTTTGAGGACACCACGTGGACAAATCCGAATTGAAGAAACAGTCGTTTGATGTTATTTTTTTAAGAACCACACGCTTAAATTTTCTATTTTTTAGAAACTTGCTCTCAAATTTTATTAAAATTTTTAATTTTCAAAAGAAGGATGAAGCGCTTTCAAATTATAGTAGTTTTCAATAGTTGTCTATAAGACAAAACGTTTACTCTTTTCTCTCAAGCTCGACATCTTTCTCCGGGATTATCGTAAGCGGCCAGGAAGAAATGAAACCGGATGTGGAACTATAGTTACAAAAAGTATGTTTCTTTTTTAATTAAAATATGATTTTTTTTTTTTTTCATTTTTCCATAAATAATAAAAGATTATTGATATATAATGTTGTTAATGATACAAATAATAGGCTGTCATTTTGGAAATAATATTGTAAAGTAGTAAATACAGCCAGGAAAGGAAATTCTGATCCAGTGTATGGCTTTGGCCGGCCTCCGTGGCCGAGTGGTAGCGTCTCGGTTTTTCATCCGGAGGTCCCGGGTTCGAATCCCGGCCAGGCATGGCATTTTTCACACACGCTACAATTCATTCATCTTCATCCTCTGATGTAATACTTAATTGTGGTTCCGGAGGTTAAACAAAAAGAAAAAAAAAAGTGTATGGCTTTGGTTGCTTTGTCAGATTAATTATGTTTTTGTATTTGTTACATGTAAGTAATTATTCTATATAAAATTTTCAATAATCCTTTGCTCTCTATCTACGCAATCGGTACGTATGTATGTCTTAAACGGCCTATACAGAATTTTTAAATAACTGCTACTGACATAGTATTGATTATGTTATTATAAATGTATTATGTTAAGACATATAAGACATATAATATTATGAAATTTTTATTATGTAATCCGTATTTACACATTTTTATGCGCACGTGCATGAGCCCGCGAATACGGTTACGTTCTTTTTTGAATGAGTTTTACTCTTATAGTTTTATTTATACCATTTGAGTGTAGCTAATCAAAATTATTTCATTGAATTCCGTTGTATATCTATATAATTGCCGTTTCAAATAATACATCTATCGGATAAAGAATTGGAAAAAGGATTACATAACTATAAATATGAGAAATAACAAGTTAATTTCACAAATAACAGCTCAAAGACAAGTTACGTCAGTAAATATACATATATACTAACCTACATAGCTCTATATAAAAAAATAATTGAGGACAAGAAAATTATCACAAAAATTCGAAGCGAAATTATTCGTCAGGAAAACAAAGATCTAGAGAACTGTAATGTTGAATTTGATAAATAATTAAGAAAATTATTACAAAAATGCAACACTTCGGAAAATAAAGATCTAGCAGCCTGTGATATATATATGTAATAGATATGTATGGTCTAACCGGGAGCTTAGCAGTTATAAATATAGCTGAAATAATGTAGGTTGGTCAGTCGTGACCGATGAAAACTGCGGACAAAACACCACCGCATTTTAGCATATACGAAGCGACCTATAAATATCAAACCCGATGAAATATCTCATTCTTAACTCTTTCGCTCAATTAATAGCATTTTTAATAAGACCACTACCTGATTAATATTTTTAATATTACATTTAAAATGATGTACAACAATAAAAATTTTCCAAAAGTTACTTACTTATTTCAGACCTTCAAAAGCTTTGCCTGCGAGAGGGAGGGGAACGTCGACTCAGGTAGATGGGAAGTGATAAAGAGTAATAATTTCCAACATCTGTGTAACATAATATTAGAACTGATATAAGAAAATTTTCTTAACCTCTCTTACTCCAACTCCAATATTTAACGGGAAAAGGGTGCTCTTGCTAAGTTGAACAACCCTGTGACAAGTCGGGTATACTCAATCCTGGCAGGATATGGATCGGTGATAAGAGACAGATCACCGATCCGATGTGTTGGGAGGTTGAAAATTAATTTCAGCTGTTTCCTAGATTTACTATTAAACTGAGTCGGTTCATGCCTTTCATCGTCGTAGGAAGTAGAAATCCGGTGACATCGGTGGAATGCTGAAACTGATAAAAAGGACTGATAAAAATTTCTACCTTGGCACATCAGTGGCAGCCCCACTATTCAGTTTAGGGATTTGAAGAGAAAGTGAGAGAGAGTGAGAGAAATCGAACTGGATCCATCTGAATTCTTATTAAAATAGAAATAATTAATAATAAAAATATTGATTTTTTTCCTTATAGATCCATCCTATGTTTATTTATTCAAAAATTAAGTAAAAGTTGAAATTAAGCTCCTAGTTATAATGAAAATGCGTGTTAAAAACCCGTGTAAAAGCACGGATTTTCGTTTCTTTCACCGCAACAAAAACCGGTTACATTAAATTAAGGCAGTAATTTAACTATAAAGAGGTGTTTAATTTTTCTGTCCTAAATCTCTTAATATGATTTTTATAAATTATAATTAAGACCTATTAATTTAATTCATAGATTAACTTAATTATTTGGGAAAAATTTATGAAAGATAATTAAAGAATTATCGAATTTCATTTATCTACTATAAATATTGAACATGAAAGCCTTTCTTTAATTACAGTTTCGAAATATAAGTTATAAAAAAAAAAAAAAAAATTATGTAACTAAGTTTTTCCTATAAAGTTACTAAATTCAACTTTCTAGTGTCGATTTTAAATTTAAATTCGACGACAAACTGCATTCATAAACTTTTACTTTCAGTACAAAACTGATTATATTACAGATATAAAAGAAATCCATTTTTAAGACTATAATTTTAAAATAATCTTATTTATAATACTAGTGTTCTCAAAACCAACCACTCATAAAAATGCACATACTAGAACTTATACAAAGAATCGACTCTTGAACAAATAGAATCTATAATAATTTTCATTAAAAGGATTTCATAATTTTTATTAACGAATAAAAAGCATCGAGCAACGAATATATGAAATAATTCGATATTTGCTAAAAAAAAAAATGGAAGCTAATATCAATTCTCAAGGACAATAAGAATCTTACTCAAGGCATAATAGGGAAAGTGAGAGTAGGGAAAGTGGTTTTTAATGAGTTGAGTAAACTATCAGATATTAGTTATCTCTTGGATAAAGTTGAAATCTATATAAGTTCGAGATATTATAAAATAGTTAATATCATTACTTTCAGAGAAAGGAATTCTTATTTGTGCCCGTAGTAGTTCAGTTAATTTTTAATTCTCATATAATTTGATTTATTTAGATCAAATCTAAAAACTGGTATTATTTATTTTTTATCGAAACATGTCTTCAATTGACTAATATAATATGTTCTCCTTTTAATTATTACTAAAAAGATAAAAAAAATAAAATAAAAAATGTAACTATAAAATATATTTATTTTATTTATTATTATGTTTAATCAGACAACGTAGGATTGACAATGGAAAAGAATACATAAAAAAAGTTTTTTTTTTATCATCAAATTAGTAAAACATGTAATATTTTACTGATTTGTATATTGTATAGGAAACATTATGTAAATTTATTTTTTAAATGGTTAAATGTATTTAATAAATATGTAAGAGTAGCCGATTCCATTTGGATTTATTTTGCGAAGGAAACAGAAGCGAACAGGCTATTCTTAATGTTAGCAGGATTAATCTTGTAATAAAGCGAATCCCACAATGGTTAAAGACGAAGTACAATCGCCTACACAATTGTTTAAAGCAGAGACTAAATTGTAGTAATGTTAATAAAAGTTATTATAGAAAAAAAACATATAAATAATAATAAGATATTTATTTCATTTGATTAATGACGGTGAGGTGCGCGCAAGCGCGTGCGCGCACACAACTACTTAATGAAAAATTCCAATAAAAAATAGTTGTTCATTGTTTAAAACGAACAAAGCAAATATCCCTTCACTATGATTTTTAATCCTTCCCTTTTTCTAAAAACATCTATAACTGCTCCACTGTATAACATTTAATAACACTTAAGTCCTTGTCCTGACAACATTCAAGTATAACAACCCTGAACGGCGGTGTACATATAAAATCCCAAGGTTTTCGTTATACTCTGTTTACGGTTTTATTTTATTTTCGACTTCCACCAAGTATCACTTTTAAATAGCAATACTCTTTCTAATCCAACTATAAAAAAAAAGAAAATTGCACCGGGTAGGTGTAATATTGAAAAGTGAATGTATGATTTTTTAGATTGCTGTATAATTATTAACAAGGAAAATCAAGCTTTTACAAACAATGGAAGAGTGCATATTTTCATTATTATAATATTCTGAGTATATTTATAATTTTCTATCTGTTTACCTCATTTACAATTTTAATTTTCAACTAGCTGTAATAACAAAATTGAAATACTTCCGATAAAGTAAAACAAAATTGAATATTTAATGCAAGAACTGCAGTTTATTACAAGTAAACATTGCTACATTTTTACAAAATTTACAGCTCTGAATTTAATTAAGAAATAATAATTAGCAAGATAATCCTGTTGGTAATCTAGACACATTAAGTTTATTATACAGGCCTGCAGAAAGAGTCCTCCTCAATTGTGTTCCAAAGATGAATCCAAGGACGCACGTATCCACTTCGGACTTGATCGAATCGGTGAATTAGTGATCAAAGATAAGAAAAATATTTATCAGAGAATATCTTTTTCAAAGAGATACCGCGAAATTAAACAAATAATTCCCCCCCAAAATTCACTGTCCTATGCAGCACATTTCGTTTAAAAATTTTTTAAAAATTGGAATAAGTTTTTATTCAGGAAGAAAAAAATAAATAATTTTCACGATTTACTGCTTGCCACTTGTAAATTTGTTTATATTGCAACTATAAACCTTTCTGCTATATGTAAGAATTTCTTTAAATTTTAATAGAAAAACAAAACCCAAATATATTTTCTTGTAATTAAAATTGTAAAATGAAAGTAAGGTATTACGACAGTGCTTTCATCAAGATAGTTCATTATAATAAAATTTTTAAAAGCACCATCCTTAATGGTACTTGTAAAAAAAATACTAATGAATAATATCCCGTCAAAATTTTACCGGCCTCTAAGAAAAAATACCTATTATATTTGGTTGATTAAATCAAACTGAGATATTGAATATGAAATATTATTGCATTTAAATTAAGGCGTATGTAGGACTTAGGTATAAAAAGGTAACAAACCTCAGATCAGAATCCTCTGATCAGTTTCTAATGATCAGGTGACTTTCCTAATGTAAAATCTTTACATTTCTCTCAACATTACAAATCTCAAATTTCTGTAATACTTTGTAAAATAATATATTTAAGAAAGTTCCATGATGCGCAGTTACTAGAATTCACAAGTTTTATATATATATATATAAATTAAAAAACGTTGCCAGTCTCGGGGCTGGCCAACAGAAGTAAAAATTAAAAACAATGAGTAACGATCATTGGTTAGTAATTGTATTTGATGCTATTGCTGATTCTAACGTATGTGATTATTCATTTAAAAGGACTTAATAGACTACTAAGAAATCTATTTATAACACAGTTTAATGATTAATTAAATAGTTTTATAATAAAAATCTAAATTGGTTTTCTTTATTAAATAAATGTTAGAAAACAAAAAATAAAAAATAAAAAAACAAAACAAACACAAAAAAATAATGATAACAGAGAGACAAAGAGTGGGAGAAGAAAGAGAATTGGAATCAACGCCTTTCTTTACTATATACTGATGTAAACGTATATAAGCATATGAGTAAGTATTCAGAAAGAGAGAGTTAGAAAGAAAGAAAAATGTATCGGGAATTACCGACGGATCATCGATGTGTTTTGACCCACCTCTCATTCTATATATATTATACTCGCGTCCTAGGCCGGACTTCAGCCGGCCGGACGCTCGCGACGTCGGGTGAATAGATCAGGCGTGGATGTATGAAATTTCTTAACGTATAGATTTAGTG
>JAAAKQ030239018.1:0-11136 GCA_010016005.3 Zanna intricata | reverse complement strand
CTTTTAAGAAAAAGTAAAACCAACTTTTAAAAAATCTACTAAAACATTAATAACTACAAACCCTTATCATGGCTTCGTCCGCAGTATATGCATGTAGAACTTCAAAAATTATAATAGTATTTTAGTAATTATATGTGGGTTGTTGCTCTGAAAAGTTATCACTATTAATAACTTACGGCCAGAATAAAATGTTTAAATAAAAACTAAAACCAAATTTTTAATGAAATCAGGAAGATATTGAAGTTGATCAAGAACTACTTTGCTCTCATCATATAAGTCCATGAGTTTCATCATCTCATTTTTTGGCATTGCAATGATTACATATTTTAATCATGTTACCTATTAGAACATCTTTCTAACTCGAATAGTCGATTTCGGGTAGATAATCAAAATCTGATTTGAGACCACTTAAAAATTTGAACTCCATTTTGAGCCGAGTGGTATATATTGTTTTTCAATTGTTTGAGAACGTTATGGCGGAAATTCACATTTTCTACGATCGTAAATTGTAGTAGCCGTAGATATACTTCTTCCCATCTGTGACCACTTCGCCGACCTAGGCGTTATAAAAACATTAATACTTAATTAAAAATCGAATTTATGCCAGTCATGTGTACAATCTACTCTGATGGAATCTCTTAGTTCAGTATGTAAAAATTTATAGAGTTCCCTTTTTTGACTTAGGATTTGTTCTAGTTGTGTCACCGCCAGATTAAAAAATTACATTAGATTTAATGTTAAATTAGATTTAAATTTAAACACATAATTTTCTGAAGTCGATATCAATATTGAAATTCTATATTAAAGGTATAATATTCAATAATAAATATAGGTAATGAATCGACGTAGTTAATGGCAACCGATATAGACTACATTAGATTTAGTAAAAGAAGTTCCATGTTATTATTTATACTTCTTTTTTATTTATGATTTACACTAGTGAGACTGGTGACGTATGAACTGCGGTAAATATCCTGGGGGAGTCATAAGAAAGCTACAGTTAAAATTTCGTAACGATGTAAGAGTGTTCTGGATCGAGGTACTTCAGATGACGCATGAGGGTCCCTCAAGGTATGTGAGGGGGAGGATAGTACACTCGAAACGCGTATGCTACCTTCCATAGGTCAGGTTGTGGGACGGGATGGACAGCTCTTCTGAGAAGGGAAATTCCGGCACTCCACAAGTAGAGGGTCGGTTTATTCCAGTGATCGAGGGAAGACCCCGATGGGGGGGGCTCCTTTTTATAGGGCCCAAGCTTGGGGGGAGTAGTTTCTACTTCTTCCACGACACTTCGCAGTGGCTGATGACATGCCTAACGGTGGTTCTAGCTGCTGTGTGTGGTGCTTAAAAAAACCATTAAGTCGTTTTCGCGATTATCGGGAAGTAACGCAAAGAACGTTGACTCTTTATATAGTAGTGAGATAAAATAATATTTCTTCAATTTTTACGTTTAATTTTTAAGTTTTGGAGATTGAGTTAACCAAGAGTGAGTTATTGGTAAACATATATTTAAAATATTTTTCTAGCTGGGTACCGATTTCTTAGAATAGAAGTTTAAAGAAGAGGAAGAAACTAAAAGATTTGTTTGCTGGATATTTTTAAATAGATTTTTTAAGTTTATTTTCATACACCGCGAAATCTATAAAAAAATAAAATTTCTTTGATTTTACCGGGAATTTCAACAATATAACTTAAGTAACATTTTTTTTAAACATAAATTTAAAAACAAAAATTATAAATAGAAAAATAAAAATATCTATAGCCTTTTTTTCGTTACCTCATCTGTATTATCGTCATTTATAGTATAAAAAGAAAAATATAGGGGGAAAAATTATATTGAGATTTATAATAAATATATACTACAAATTCTGTATATACAATTATTATACAATAGAATAATATTCTTGATAGTAGCAGAAAAAAGTTAATAAATAAACATTAAATGCAAATCTTTAATGTAATTTACTTACTAAGTCATGAAATATAACCAAATATTTTATTAGAATTATATATTTAAATACAAATATTTTAAAATTAGCGTAAATTCCATTTTTATTCGTATAACATTTTATGTTGAACTAAAATATAACCTTATTTTATAATACATTAACTTTATTAAAAATCAATCAAAAGAATTAAGTAAACTAGACTTAACTTTATTTTAATTAAATATACATTGAACATGCAATTAAATTATAACATTTTAATTATAATTAAATTATAACTTATTATTTTAGTTTTATTGAACAATTAAATTGTGTGAAGATTGAAGTCCTCACACAAGAAAAAGAGGGTTATTCTTCATTGCCTTTTTTTTTACTCTACCGACGAATATAGCTAGAATAGCTATATATAAAAGAGGAAAGTATGTGATCATGACAAAAATGGGATACCGGGTGTTTTTTTTCAAAACTTTACATATTAGGATCCAACTAGTTCACCTAGACCAAAAACTATATGTATATGTATGTGTGTATCGCACTTCATATAGCGTTATATCTCAGGAATAATCCAATCGATTTTCTTCAAATTTAGCTCCAACATTTATATATATATATATATATATATAGAGGGAACTGATCGTATTATTTTTTTTTTTTTCAAAATTCGTTAAAGGGGTGGGGGTATAATGCGAAAAAAATCAATTTCTTCTTTCTTCAGAAGCACTTTAGAAGAAAAAAAAAACTCTACTTTGGTAAATTTGTTACCTACATTGCATGTAAAACTAATTTAAAAAATAATAATAATACTTTTTTTAGTTAAAAACTCTTTTACTCTACCTCCCTTTAGTTTAATTATTTTTCAATCTTTGAAAGTTTATACTTCATATATAGAGTTGTCAAGATATTACAATATTTTTTTTTTTAAATTATAGACCCCCGGACCCAAAATGAAAAGAGGTTTTTTGAAAAATATTTTTTTCTCACTTTAGTCTTCATTGTAGGTGATATTGGATTTAGAAAAAACTTTACTTATGTAAATTTGTTAAGGTTAATCAATATATGAATTTTTTTTAGAGAAACATTTTTTTTAATTTATTTCTCCCCTCTACAAAATATATATTCTTTTTTTTTCTGCTTAACTCTGTTAAATTTTATTACTAATATCCGGAAAAGACATGCAACACTTTTTTAGCTTTTTTTAAAAAAAGTGAACAACTGGCGGATGGTTCATGATAGCCCAAAACTCAAGACTACCGAAACATAAACTACATACTTATAATAATATATAGAAATATTTTTAGAAAACTCTTGCCAAATTAGATGCAATGAAAAACAAATAAAAGTTTTTTAAAAGTAAAATAAGATAAAATACATAATTTGAGACTATAAAAGGGCCTCAGCATACAAAATGAAGTAAACTAAGATACGGTAGGTAAAATCCAGAAACATCAGAGAAGAATAATGATGAGATTTGATAAGCGAATTTAAAATTAAAAAAATTAATAAAAAGTTGCGTGCATATATGGATATATATTAAAAGATAAATAATATAAATTCATATACTTTCATACTTGCCTATATACATAAAAACACTTATATATTTGCGTAAAATAGTTGTAAACTGTTATCACATACTAATAATTTGTGGAAAAAAAAAATTAAATTTCAACCAAACATTTGACAGCTTTTAGAAATTAAAAAATTTTGTTAATTCTGGCCAAATTAGAACCAAAAAAATTACCAATTCTGTACACTATTTTAAATCAATTTGATTGTAAAACTTCATAACGCCGAGAATATGGTCACACACATCAGAATATCAAGCTTTCTGAAATACAAAAGCTATTTAAGGATATATTATTTTGTATTGTTTTATATTAGGCAATATTTAGACTTCCCAGCTTTACTCCATAAATACCTTAACTCCAGATTGGATTTTACTTATAGTCATTGGATAGAAAACAAAGAGACTTCAGACAGGTTTAAATTATAGCCCTTCCCCGTTAAATCTCACAAATAGCAAGTAAATTTCAAAGAGGTCTTTCCAAAACACAACCGGTGGTCGTTTAACAAAACAACTATAGAAATAACCCGAGAGGAAACGATTAAGGAGATACACAACAGGTGAGTAAAATCTACCATTAATGGGTAAAGGGAAAATCTATCATTCATGGAACATGAAACGGAGCAAAATATATTCAAAAGAGTTCAACCTTGTTATTGTGAAATAAATAAAAATTATGCTTAAATTTGGGTTGTTTAATTTACAAAATACAATTGCAAATATCATCAAAAATAAAAATAAAAATCTTCATTCATAGAATATTGATTTTTCATAAAATTTTAAACTTTTTTCAACAGAATTACAATTCTGTTTAAATTATTTTTTCTCTAAATAATATATTATCAAAGTAGCAACAATTTTCAAACTTTATAACAAACTTGAAAAGTAGATTCATTTATGTGTATATATACTTTTTTATGTTGTTTTTTTTATGAAATAGCCCTAAAAAAAATTTTTTAACACTTTATTTTAGCACTTTAAAATATAATTGAATTTTTAAAACTAGTTTAACAAATCTATGTAAAACTTGTTTTTATAACTTTTTTTTTTTTTTGAAAAGTAGTTGGAATAGGACTAAATAAATAATAACAATTTAAGGTCGTAATGGTCATAGTTTCAGCTATTTTATATAGGTTAAATATTTTAACTTTACACTAATCCTGAGAAAAATTAACATCTTCACCAATTTCTATTTTTAAATTTATTATTTATTTATTTTTTATAAAAAATTATGAAATAAATAATTATATACGCTAATATTATTATTGTTGTTGTTGCTATTATTTGTTACGTTCTATGCATTGATAACGTTGAAGGTTAGACACCGACATGGTCGGTTCGTTCTTGCTATCAGATTACCATCGTATTCGGTTGCAGTAGAGACATCGGGCAGGAGGCAGTACTAGACCAGACGCCCGGACAGTAGCCTATAGTATTTCAAACATGTTAGTTGCAACATACAATGCATCACTCATAAGTATAATTATTCTTAAGTATTTTGTGTTATTATGCAAGTTTCTTATTCATAAGTGTTAATTGTAATATATTCAAGAAAATTATACTATTCAAGTTTATACAATGTTATACTACTATGCCTTCAACGTCATTAACGCATATACTACAGTTTAAAGCAATAAATAATCGTTTAACCAAGAGCTGGTTTTTATTCATTTAAAAATGACTACACCACATCAGCTACTATACATAACATATACATATTGGTCCTCCGTGCATCCATACAACGTCTATCTACAAATTTCTAAAACTTTACATTATTATTATTATGTATTACATGAATATGAATTATAAAGAATTATTATAAACACAGAATATAGGTAGCCTTGAAAACAAGTTTACAGCGAAAATAGATTTTAATTATAAATTTATTTTTAATTTTAATTAATCGGTCTATTTCAAATTTGTTCCAATTTTAAACAACATTAATTGGAACTTTTTTTACGTCTTAAATTTAAATAATATAAAAGGTTTTCAATGTTAGACAACCATATATATATATATATATATCTTTTTTTTTCTTTCTGCTTTTATATATTTTCATTACGTAATTTCACAGAGATTTCTGTTTCATCAGATAGTTTCTTTGTCATTAAAAATATAATTATAATATTAAAAGTAAAGAAATATATGTATACTAGTCAGTTATTGAAATAAAATAAAAATATATATTTTCATAAAAATAAATATGTATATTTCATTTAGAAGTGTTAAGCAAGACATAATTCTTACAAATTATAAATACACCCCCAATAAAAGGCTCAAAAAAAAAAAAAAGTTATAAAGGGCTCAGAGAAAATTAAAGTTATGAATATTCAATTTTTAAAAAGTATGGTGTGGAAGACAAAAATGGATACTTTGAATATTAAAAGAATGAGGGGGGGAAACCATTGAAAAGTTAAATTAGAAAATAAATAAGAAGGCCTCAAGAAAAAAGTAAATTGATCAAGCTTAAGGAGGATATTATATTGTAAGCAGTGGTATAGAAGTAGAAAGGATTTTGGAGAAATTATGGAGAAGTAGGAGATGGATGTCTGTGATCCAGATGTATCATAGATCTCTCTACAGGGCACCTATCTCATAAGAACAAGAATAGTTTTGTTTATCTCTCATAGTTTAATTTTTGACTCGATTATAAATTGAGGCTGTTAAACTGGTTAATAATATATATGTGTTAAGTTTAGTCGACAATCTCTTGGGCGGAGTGGTAGCGTCTCAGCCTTTCATCCGGAGGTCCCGGGTTTGAATCCCCTCAGGCGTGGCATTTTTATACACTACAAATTTCTGTTTCATATTCCCGTGCATAATCTTTAAGCTTATATGGTGAATTAATCATCCAAAAAAAAAAGTTACGTAACCGGTAATCTAACACATTGCAGATGAGTTAACGTGAAAAAAACCTCTCCAGAAAATGAAACATTGCCTGTCACTATTCCGTATAATAATAATTCCGTATTAATAATTGTCTAATGGAAATAATTCGAGTTGTGGTGTCCCTTAGCAGGCTTATAGAATATTTAAAATGCATATTCTTTAGTTTCTACTAAAATTTTGTATTTTTTATATTTACATAACTATACTTTAATAAATTTTTTAATTCAAGACGTCATTCTAGGTATTTACATATTGTAGCAAGATCAAATTTCTTTCATATCTACGTATTTTCAAACCTGATATTTGTGGAATTCGTCGCTTTGCCTAAAATTGTCATATAATCATTTATTTAAATTAAAAAAGTATTGTTTAATTTACTTCAATTTTAGCAAACATAAGTCATGGCCTTCAAGTAACATTTTCTAAGAAAAGTTCTGATTTAGATTGTCAAAGCCAGATACCAAATTTTAAATAGTTTTATTACCTCTATTGCTCGATACTACAATGATTATACTGATAACTTTTATTAAAAAAAAAATATATAAATGAATTTGTAACGAAATAACAACCGCTTAACTGTGTATCCCATTTTCATTTTTTGTGTTCATTATGAAGCACTGCATTGTCGATTTAAATTAGTACACAGAACGTAGTAATTGAAATCAGAACGACGTTCCGGTACTGCATTTTGGGAGAAAAAAATTTCCTTTCACATAAAAATGTTTTAACTTATAGTTTGTCTACATTTAATTTTAATATTTAGTATTCATTGTTATTATGTTTATTAATAAAAAATATTATCACTTCCCTAAACGTTGTGTGACGAACACTGCTGTTGCCTAAACATATCTTACAATACTGAGCAAGCGCTGTAAGTCAATGACTTGTTTGTTTACTTCTTGCAGATAGAAAACCATATCAAAACACATGGTATTGAAAATATTTACTGCAGACGAAACTCGAACTAGATAATCAAAACCAACAATTCTGTAGGATACCGAAGCATTTACTAAGCTGTAACTCTATGAACATGTGGGCGTATCAAAATTGGATTAGTCCAACGAATAAAACATTTTTTTTACTCTGAAACTTTGTTGTTTCAACTGTTAAGTTATTAAAATATTTATGTATTAAATTTTTTCTGAGTATTACATATTATAATTGTTTAGTTTGATTCCTAAAACCTTTATTCCAGTTTCATTTTTACTTCCTTGTACGAAATAAAGGAAGTATTGTGATCGCCAAAAATTTCGGTTTTTAGATTTCAACGAAAACATCCATTTTGACCATCCCTGAAAATATTTTCACTAGTTTCGGCGTGATATCTATTCGTATGTATGTATCTCGCATATCTAAAAAACGATTAGCCGTAGGATGTTGGAATTTTGGATTTAGGACTGTAGTAACATCTAGTTATGCACCTCCCTTTTTTTAATTGAATCGAATTCAATGGATCAAAAGTGTCCAAAAGAGCCAAAAATCCCCAAAAAAGTTCGGATATTGTACTTTTTCTTAACTGCAGTGATAAGCCCTCACGAGAGCTTTTCAACGATATATCATAAGTGGTACTTATTAATAACAAAAACAAAAAATATGACAAAGAATCAGAAGTTATTAGTGAAATAAAATTTTATGGACTTAAATGTCTTTTTGTAGTTTAATGGAGATTATTACATATGTTTATATGTAATAGATTTGGTGAAACATCTGATTATTTAATATTAATTGAAAATTATAATTTAAAGTCGTATTATTTTTGGATTTTCGTACGAGAAAGTCATGTAGTGTCCATATCAGATTTTTTAAATATCAAATTTTTCTCTTTTCTAACCCTAATTCTGGGTACTTGGAAATTAATTTTTTTTTACTTAATACGTATTATATTATAAGAGTTCTATAACTATTTTTGAGCTAGAAGCCTCCATCATAAAAAAATCATTTATACTTTTTTCTTCTTTCATAATAAAAAAAAATTCCTTTACACTTTCAATTGATGCGTTAACATAACTTATTAAAATTACTACAATATATTGTTTTTCCTTGATTTTACCAGTTTTTGTTGCTTTTTAAATTCCTGCTTGTTATAAACGTTGTACAGAATAATAAGCTTATTAAAGTTTGAAGAAAAACTGCAAATAATAAACTAACATATCTACCTATTAATAATAATTGAATAAACTAAAATAAAACATTCTTTGGATGGTAGGGTATTGATTAAATAAGTAAAATCTAAATATTATAAAGGTAGATAATACTTTATAATAGAATACTTACAAGTAGATAATACTTGATCCAATGTAACGTACATATTCAGCTTAAAAAAAATCTGCTTTAATTAACTATCGTTTTTCCGTTTACACTTATCACTCTTACATATAAGGGAAATAAATCAACAGTTAACAGTTTAAAAAGCAAAATTATTCTTCTAAAAAATAGTTTTAATTTTTATTTCCCTTAATTTTTGTTAGATTTTTTACAGTTAAGCAAATAATAATAACAATAAATTTTCCTGGTTCAGTGGAAGGAACTCAGTAAATAATTATCATTGGTAAACTTGTTAAAGATTCTCTTTATTTTTATTTTTATACCTTAAATTTATTTTAAAAACCTTATTATATTTTATTTTTTTCATAAAACTATTAGAATATGTTCTTTTTTTTAAAATATCATACAGATTTAAGTGACAAATAAATTATTACCTTCCAATGGATTATCATCCATTTAAATTTAAAATAATAATAATAGTATTAAACTCTTTTTTTGTAAAGTTATTTAAAATTTTACAAGTTTAACTTTTTTCAGTACATCCTACGAGAAATAATACATCAAAAGATAATTTTAATTTAACAGAGTAATAAACATCAAAGTTAATATTCTAAATTACTATATAGCTATAAATGTATAAATGTTAGCTATAAATGTAGTTTAATCCAGTAAATTCTATTAAAATTCTTTAAATCATTCTTGCATAACGGGAAAATAAACAGAACCCAAACACAATTAGAAGTAATGCTTTCGTAAAAATCTAATTGATGCGAAAAGTATATTTTAGAAAATTAATGATTATTTTTAGGAAAATAAAGATTTTAAATTGCATAAAGAAAAATAAATTTAATGCTAGATGAAAATATACTAACCGCATATCAGGAATTAGACTTGGGACCACCTATTTATATCAAACAATATTTCCATCGACTTAATACTACAGTCTAATAAAATATAGAAATAAAACAAATCATTGTTGTTAATCCCCCAAAATAATATACAACCTAAATTAAATATCATACATGGAAATCGAGTTCATATTTGGCAAGATTCCTTAATCGGTGTACATCCTGTTGGAATTTTACCAATTTCAGACAAGTTTTACTTTTTTATAGTTTACATAATAAAAATGTAATTCAAAAACATTAAACATAAAGAAAAACAAAAGAAAAATTTTAATAAAATAAGAGGAGGGAAATCGTTTACAAGTTTATAACAGCGATCGATACATTGAAAAAATATTGATTACATAAATATTAATACCGGCTGGTGACTTACCAGTAAAACGAGGCAGCAGGAAAGATCCAAGACGTCAGATCGTTGGATTCTTAATTTAAATAGATGCAAAACCGAACGCTGCGTGTATGTAAAACTTGTTTTCTGTTGTGATTGTTGTTGTATTACGCGGAACTAAACGTTTATTATATAAAAGTTATTAAACAAAGAGGAGTAATTGTGTATTATTAAAAAAATTAAAAAAAAAGATAATTTAAATAAACAATTAACAGTATAAAAGTACAAAAATATAAAATAACTTATATATCGCAGTAATCGCTCGCTGTTAAGTGAGTTAAACTTGAGTACTTTTATTTAATTTCTGTTTTTTTTGTTTTTATTTATTTTTTTTTTTTGGAAAAAATCACTTTGAACGAAGCGGTTGAACGTCGGCAACGACGCCGATGCCGGGATTCTCGGTAGCGAATGGCCGTTCAATTATTGCGGCGCGCCCATTTAAACCGGGTCCTGATGACGTTTCCTCGACGTCATACGTTATGTTACCATAGTAACGACTGCTACAACGATCCGATGTGACGTCATGCTCATTCTGTAGCCATAGTTACCGGGGAATTGATGCTACGTCATCCACCGTCGCAGCACGACCTGCCATCCTGTAAATTTCGTCCCGCTTCTACTCGCATACACGGTCGCCTCTGCACCCACCGTACAACACCTCCTAGATTATATTCCCTCTTCTACAAAATATATTACATATCTCCAAATGCTATTAAAAGTAAATAATAAAAAAATAAATTTACTTTCACTAACAATTCTAGTAAATTTATTTAAATAAAAGTTAATAATAATAATTGAATTCTGAAATTCGTCTATTTAATATCTTCAGTTAAAAATAAATACTAATCAAGTCAATAATTCAAGACTATTCAATAATTAATTATGTTAGTATTTTAGTAGTATAAAAAATATTAATATAATTTAAGATTTTGCCTTTTAATGCAAGTTTGATATATTTTTAAAATCCATACTTTTATAATGAATGTATATAAAAAAAAAAATTATAACAGAATAATAAGTATTATTATTATTATTATTATTAAGATGTTATTATCGTTATAATTATGCTGTTATTAAAATAATCATAACGATAAAGGTGAATCATAAATTTTTATATGAATTTGAATACTAGATCGTGGATACCGGTGTTCTTTGGTGGTTGGGTTTCAATTAACCACACTT
>JAAAKQ030239007.1:0-11136 GCA_010016005.3 Zanna intricata | reverse complement strand
AAAAACCAATCAAAATATCACTTTAACGCAGAGCTTAAGAAACACGTGCTTTCACAACGAGAACCTCCACTCGACTCCCGATGAATCACCTACACCTACCTACCTTTACCTATTACCTTTTTTTATTATTTATGCTTAACGTTAGTGGAATAAATCTTTTAATGATTTTTTTTATTAATAAATAATGTTGAAAATAGGGATTGAATTGTATTGGTGTATTAACGGAATTAATATTATTAGAAATTTAAATTATCAAGGAGTATCTTATATTATGTTAACGAAAACATGGGAAAATTATTTAAAGAGAAAATGAAAAGTCAGAAATAAAAAGAGGAGTACGGTATAGTCTTTTCAAAACTGGTCATAAGAAGACTGAACAAAAAAAAGAGAATAGTGAAATATTTGTGAAAATGTATGGTGTAATCTACATTTTTGGAATAATTTGATGCAAATCGAGAAAATAAATGAAAAAACCTATTCAAAAAAAAAAAAAAAATTGAAAAGTCTTGTGAGAAATTATACGTAAATAACAAACAAAATTAAATAAAAAGTGAATAACTTAACTGCTAGAAATTAAGAAATTAAAGCATTAACATAATACGTGTATTTCGGAACAGAGAAGAATTTATAATACAAGAAAATAAAATATGAACTAAAAAGAGTCTAAATATAAACTAAAAGTCTAAATATAAACTTGGATAATTTATATTTGAAAGTTTAAGTAGATGATCTGATTAAAAAACTAATATAAAGAGATGAGGGGAAGCATTTAATGTAAAACTCATACATGAAAAGAAATTTAGCTGAATCAGAAAACCGACAATGTTTCAAAATGTAGAGGTGAATTAAATCAAACAAGTGGTTACAGGCAAGAAATAAGATTTTAGAAAATATAAGAGGTGGACGAATTGAGTGATAACTTGAAGATGATGGATACAAACCGCCTTTGAAACCACAAGGGCATAGAATGATATTTATATGCGGGGAAAAAAGATTGGGTGGGAAAAGGAAAGTACAGAAATGTTTAGGTCATACTTGAAAGCCTACAAACAAGTAAGAGATATAAATAGTCTGAAAAGCAAAAGAAGGAAGGTTAAGAATATGTGAAGAAGATATATAAAACATTCCAAAAGTTATGACATAAACAGTTATAATTCTTATTTGTAAAAAGGAAGAAAAGAAGGATAAAGTGAATAAAATTTACAAAAAAAAAAATAAATAAAATAAATTAGAAGATATATCACACTCTTTGAAGTGTGGTTATGAAAATCAAAATTTTAATTTTACAGTAAGAAAAAACTTATAGGTAATCCAAGTATTTCTGATTACTAATTGATTTTACAATTTTCTAACCCACTAATAAAGTGCACGTTAAGAATGTCTAAATTATAGTGATGGATTATTACAGAAAAATTATTTATAAAATAAAAATAAATTCAGCAGAAATAAGTCACTGTTTTGATATAATAGAAATATTTTTTTAATTTTTATCAGTGTTATGTAACTGTACCAGTAAATGTGTAGTTTTGAACAAACTTAGGCCGATCATTCCTGAGATGTGTGGTTAATTGAAACCGAACTATCAAAGAACACTTGAAGTACTCGAATTTAAGAATACTTGAATATTCGAATAAAAGTATATAATTTGATTTACAACGAGTTCACCACTAGATCAAACCGGTGATAAATATTTAAAAAATTACAAAATATTCTTTTATAAAGTTATATTAGTTTAAAAAAAAAATTCCTTTTCACTTTAAATAATGATTATATTCATTTCAATGAATTTATGATATATCATATTAATCTAATACTTTTTAATTGATATGTAACGGATTTAAAAAAAATAACTACGAGTAATTGACTGTTGAATATAACGTTATGAAAGATTATAATTTAACGAGATTAATTTGAATATTTTGTAAAATAAACAAATTAATACAGATAGCCTATTTTATTTAATTCTACATAAAAGTCTAATTTTTTTTTTAATATGAAAAGCGGGACTTAACAGATATGGTCATTAGTATGGTAGAAATTGGTAGCGTATGAAAATATGACATGCCTGACCAGGATTAGAACCCGGGCCCTCCACACAAAATGCCGAGACGCTATCTACTTAGTCACAGGTTGGAAAAAAGCCTAATTTTATAAAAATATTGAATGAACAAAATTTTTGATTTTAGGATCCATTTAATAATAATAAAAAAAAACAAAAATAACAATAAATTTTTTTATCATGATCACATTAGTAATAATAACTGATTAACAATTAAAATTTAAAATGAGTGAGAAATAAATCTATAAATAAATGTACGCAGGTGAGTACGCATTATTTTTTTTACTCACAACATACGATAGGCAAACGGTTAGTTACTGAGAGAGTGATGGGATGGTAGATTTGAAAGAGGCGACTTACAATGCCGCCGGGAAAATACAGTATTATTGATTTTGCAATCAATCTAAAAACTGGGTGTGCGTCAGCGCAATGATGGACTTGTTAAAAATGCTATTTTGAGTATTAAACTTTAACAACAACGGCTCAAAAAAAAATGGGTAAAAAGTGAGTAAATATCCTTATAATTTTTATTATTAAATAACAATAATTTGATAATATATGGTTTTTTTTTTTTTAATAATTTGGAAACATTTTACATATAATTATAAAACAGAAATTTAGGGAAGCTGATTATATATCGAATCTAAAATTGTTATTTATGCTAAGTGCAGAATGTAAACAGAATGTCAAAAAGGATCGGACCAAGATCATCTCCGGGAAGGGAGAAGTGTTCTTTTGTTTATTATAAGTTCCCCCCTCCTTTGCTCAAGTAGTGATTACTCATATAGGGAGAACATCTTAAATGTAACCCAGGTTACCTTGAAGAGAGAAAGCAAATAGTTAATTATACGCTATAATTTAACGTGATGATGTAAGTACTGATTCATCTTATGAGGAGTACCATTTTGAGCCTACAGAGCAAGTTTTTTTCTCTATTTTGATGCACAATAATTGTTCAAATTGTATCTTTAGAATTTATTTAGTTTTCATGAAATTATTACTGTGTAGTGATGTAGGCTGACAGTGATTTTAGATAATTTTATAGGATCTAATTCGATTTCATGTTCTGTTGAATTCTAATTCTATTGTTATGAAACTAGTTACACGTTATTCTTGTGGTTTGTTTTGCGAAATGTTTCGTTCTTTAGATGTGAGTCGGTAGAAGTCGGGGGAAGGACAGCCTTCTATTGAGTCATCGTTCGCCATTACCGGGAGTGTGGGCGATGATGATGATGATGATGTACGGGGATTCTGGACCCCGAGACGTGCACACTCACACATAACATACTACAGGTTCGAATGCTGAGTGAATGGCTGATTATATGGGTGAGTGCGTTTTTTCTTTTGTTTCAGGTATGTCGAGAAGATGAGTCTTGATAACATCTCCAATAGAAGATAGAAGATTCCAGAAAATCCTCCCGAGACTGCGTTTTGCTTTACTGCGGGTCCAGTTTTGGGGCGGAGAAGAGCGGTGAGGGAGGTTTAGTCTTTAGGGTGCAGGTTGTGAAGTCTGCTTAGTCGCTTAGCCAGGCTTTTTAGTTCGCTGGGTTTGACTAATTGGGGGCGGTCCCTTCTATTCGCTTGACTAGCTGGGACTCTCTGGTTCGGAGTCCGACACAACCCCATGATGACCCCATGGGGAGTACGGAAATGCATTCCTTCGCAACTCATCGCAAAAAAAAAAAGCAAAAAGAAAAAAAAGATGTCAGTCGGCAATGGGTTTTTATAATAAAACTGGTCGTAGTGAGTGAGAAAATTAATGAATCAATTAAATCATGAATAAAAACATATCGGTATTTTTTCAAAAGTTGTTTGTTTAACATAAACATAAGTTTTCATAAGTAAAAATAAGTTTTCTTTACCACCGGTATAAAATCTTGTTTGTTATATAATATTTGTCTTACTCCTTTAAAGTACATTTAATGATAATAATTAAAATAAATCGAAAATATTAAGATTATTTGTTTATCAAGTCCTGAGTTTGTGTCGAAGTAATTTTGGGTCAACAGAACCAAATTCAAGAATAATATGTTTTGCAGTCCTTGGAAATTGATGATACACTGTAGCATATCACTTTGAAACAGAATCATGTACACAGTTGATTCGGATTGGTTCCAGTATTGAAAAAACAGGATCTTCTTTAAAGTCCGGCTCAACTGGATCAGAGAATCAGAAAAAACCTATTAGGTTTGTAAATTAGCGCTTTTCATTAGATCTTTTTTAGGGATGTAATTGTTAAAAACTTAATGTGGATTTGTTTGAAAAGAAAGAAAAATTAGGTTACTAAATATGATTAAACTTCTGTAACAACCTGTATTTTATCCCTCAAATCGCAATTCCAAAAAAATTATATATTTTTTTCTTCAGATGAAAATCAGAATTAAAAACTAGAACTAAAAAGAATTAACAGAGAGTATTTCAGAATTATAAGAGCCTAACAAAAATATCTAACAGTTTTTCCTAAATACATGTCGAACGTTTCCAATCGTAAAAGTGATTATTGTTCGCAGTCCAGACCTCTATTCCATACAGAAAAATAAAAACAAAATACAGTGAAAGAAGCGAACTCGGGGAAGTAATATTAAAACTCTACTGCATAAAACCTTACTCATCCTGAAAAAGGACGCTCTCTATTAAGATAAAAATGTTACTTATTGACCGGATTTAAAATTCAGACTAATCGAAATAAACTTCTTCAGTTGACATGGTAAACCCCCTTCTAATTTAAATCATCCTAATATTTAATAGAGTCATCTCACCCACCAACACTCAATATTATAATCAAAGACATAATATTGCAGTTCATTAATTTTTAACCATCTGAATTCCGATAATGTTTACTGTTCGAATCAATGAATTACAGATAGCATGAAATGTTTTTATTTTAATTTACACAGATAATATTATTGAACGGCTAAGAGGTAGTACAGTTATTATATGAACGGTGTTAAATTACGGTGTTATATCTTTTTAAACCATCACTATATATTCTTTATTTTTACTGAAAGGATAAATAAATAAGAATTTAATTTTAATTAAACAACCCCCATCGTTTATAAATATTTTACAATCAAGTTATTACTGCCTTAACCATGTCAGGTGACATTCCCTAGTTGATGTTGACATTGTAGGACGTGTAGTTGACATTAGTTTCATGGACCAATAAATATATTTGGTCTAATCCTACATGCGGAAATTGTTTGTATGTATTGGTTAGCACCAGTTACCAGTTACGGTTGGTTATTAGTTGATACTTTTTAGAATAAAGGCTATTCGTTTTTCAAACGATGCATAGCATTTTAAATGCTATTAATGATTTTTTTTTTATTTATTAATTTTCATAAGAACGATAAGCTTATGCATCTTTCCGTTTAGTGAAAATTAACGTTAATTATAAGTGATAAACGGGAAAACAGTGTTTATTGAGTAACCGTCCCCCTACACTTGACCTTCAGCAACATAAATCTATGGCGGAAGGCGATTTTTTAAATTTAAAGAAGCGCTAAAGATCGAGTAGAAAAACAAAGCGAATAAATGAGAGATTATTATTCCTTCTCATCTCCCTCATCGTAATTAAAGTTTGAGGTAAATTCTAGATAAAGATAAAAAATTATGTGAAGATTTATTCAAATAGAACTGAGTGTATTTTGATGCGATCGAAAACCAATCTACAGCTCAGTTGAATTGCTAAAAATATTGATCCCACTATAACAAACTCCCTTTGGTCCCTCCATACCCAAAATCTTCAGTACACTGAATTACATTAAAATTGACTGTAAACATAAAATAATGCTTTACTGCATGGATGTCTTAGTATCACCTGCAATACAATAAAATGTTGATTAATTAATTTTTTTGTTTTTATTATGTGACTCTCAGAGAAACCAATCGCATAATTTGGGTAAATTATTAAACGCCAATATGTTGAAGTCTTGAACATTTTTCTTGACGATTTATGAATTTATTTACATTAGTTGTTATTGAACAGTACAATTTATAAATTAAACGCAATCGTAAAATTATTCATTGACTGGATAACAATATTTAAAAATATTTACAATGAATTAATGACTTCAAATTAAATAATTAATGAAACCGTATATTATACTAACACATGTAATTTATACATTTGGAATAACGTAAATCTAAAATTGATAAATAATCAATTTTTATGACCAGAGTGGTAAAGTTTATGTAACTTTTATTTCTGCAGATATTCTAAGAATGCGGTGGCTGTCAATACAAAAAAACTTACAAACATAAAACTTATAAAAAAAAAATATGTGAATAAAGGTAGTTTGCATTTCAAAATATTACTCTATTTTAACTTTACAGGACTGTATCTATAGTTTTCCCAGAAATTCTAATATATTATTATTTTTGGAGATTTCCAAATAATTTGATTATAAAATGTAATGCAACTTATTTGGCTTCTTTACTCAACAGCCAACTTCACTACTTTTCACTCAAATAAATTGTTTGAGCTTATCTATATTTCATTTATTTAAAAAATTATTAGAAAAATTTTATTAATATTAACTTATTTAATTAATAATACTAAATAGTTACGGATTAACAAATAAATAATTTAAATATTTAAAAAATAAAATTACAAATATTATTTTATTCTGAAAATATTGCAATAAAGTATATGGGAGAGAGTTTGTGTTCAATAATAAATGATTTGAAGTATTAATACAGAATATATATATTTATATTACTTATATCAAATCGTCTTCAATAAATCTGAGATGTTTGTAATGTAACTGTAGACCTACAAATAACGTGTTTGTTTTCATTCAGATTTAATATTATTTTCAAATGTTTCAACAGGCGACCTTGAAAGAATTTAATAAAATCAACATTTTCTTAACTTTTTGAAAAATAAAATTTTATTGATTTCATTTATTTTCATATAATTTAGCTTATCAAATAAATTTGAAAAGTTTGTTTTTTTATGAACAAAAATACACTTTATTTTGAAACAAAATAATAATTTAATATTTGTGATTTTATTTCAATTCATTTTAAACTTTAAAACTATATTTTAAAATTATGTATTATTTAATAAATAAATAAATTATGAAATTATTTTATTCATAATCGATGACATGAATAAAAATCGTATTCATTATAAAAATCCAGGTTTTTAATATTTAATTTCACAACTGGTATAATTCAACATAATAAAATTAAAGAAAAATTAACACTTGTGCTATTAATTCGTATCTAATACTTACATTATGACGCCATTCAACTTTTAAAACTGGTGGCTCAGCTTTCACTCTGCAGTCAAAATACACATCTGTTAATTCTCTTATATCATTTGGATTAAGAGACGTTCCAAGAGATAATTCAGTTTCAGGAGTATCTGAAAATGACAAACAGTTAAAATTTAATTATTTTACAGTATATATATATATTTTGTTTTTTTTTTCTTTAAGTGAATAATATATCTATTCAGTTTAATGAACTGAAATTATCTCCTTTAATGTTTTAAGATCTATAATAAAATAAAATAGATGGTTAATATTAGGTAAAAAATAATACAGAGAAACGTTTTAATAAGTTAAATTGTAATAATGAAAGTTAGAAAAGGCTAAAAAATTTAAGAAACAGTAAATTATATGAATCTTATCAATTAAGTCAGCTGAAAAAAAATAGATTAATGAAATTATAAATAATAATAAAACCGTTTAAAAAATAAAAATCAATTTAGAAAGTAAATAAAACAAAAGAAAACCATTTAATGTATTATATTACACAAAGAAATTGAGAAACTGCACTTTTATAACCCATGTGACAACGTCAAAATATATTTGAACAAAACGCGATACATTCTGAAGAAATTGGATGGAGTTTTCATTAAGTGTAACAAGGATAGAAAAGAAAAAGTAAAATGAAAAAAAAGGAAAAGGGAAGAGAATAGTGAATTAACACAAGAAAGGTTAGCAGAGATAAAAACAATTAAAGAAAGATATATTTTATTCTACGTAACAGAAGTTGTATTACACTTTATACAATTTTATCTACAGTACTACTACGTATAATTAAACTTTTAACGTCAAAAAACGTTGTAGATTTTCAATTGACTTATTGTTATATTATTTAAAAAAAAAATCAAAGTAAATCAATTACAATATTATTCAAATAACACGATTGCATCTCAATTACAATTAACGGGTGTTAAAAAAACAGTTCTTGAGGTGGTAGTAAAAATCACAACTGCATTCAATTTTTACAAGTATCCCACAAATAACATCAGCACTTATTTAAACTTCCAATATTATTGGTGTTCTGTATATATAATAATAGTGATATGAGACTAATAAGAGTAATCGGAACGTGCAATAACAAAAGTGGGGATACCTGCTGTTATTACGTCATTTTATTCAGTTTAATTAATGGATGAATAAAAATAATAGCTATTTAATAAATTAAAACTTCTTTACCGTTAATTGTTAAATACATTTTTTCGATTCTAAATTTTTTTATACTAAATTATTTCAATTAATAACGAAAAGCTTTTTCAATAAAAAAAAAAAAAAAACATTGACAAATAATTTGAGCAATTAAGAAAGGAATTTAAAAAAAAAAATGAAATGTGATGTAAACATTTTAGGAAGGAGTAGAACAGACAAATAGCGTAGCTGTATCTAATCTATGTAAAAAATTCTATTAATAAAATCCATTTTTATTTAAACTAAAAGTGTCTTATACAAAAGCATCTCTTTTTTTAGTCCCAGGAAGAAGATGTATTTTTTGAATTCAGTATATTAACAGTTATGCAGTAACTTAAATTGTGTATTTTAAAATATTAGTTTCAACTGATAAGGATCAATCAGTCAATCCTTGATATCGGATATTAGTTCTTTCTTTTTTTTTTTTTTTTTTAACCTCCGGAACTACAATTAAGTATATCTTCAGAGGGATGAGATGATGAATGAACTGTAGCGTGTGAAAAATGCCATGCCTGACCGGGATTCGAACCCGGAATATTGGTTCTACATTGAATATTAGCACGAAAGTTTTAGGTCCTTTATTGATAATCAAATCCAATAACAATACTTAAGTGAAATTTAATAGAAAATATTTTTTCAGCTGTTCTGAAAAAAAGTTCATTCAATATAATCACATAAATCTCCTAAAATTCATCACAGGAATAAAAACATGTCTCATTAGTAAATAAACCATCTTTAACTTTATAATGTATGGGGAATACTGGTCAAGTAATTGTGGCTATCGGGATGAATTTAATGCATCGAGACAGTGGTGCAGTGGTTAATTGTTACGAAGAATCGATTCCAGCGAAGGGTAGGCATATTAACATATTAATTTACGTAATATATATTCAACTGAAAGTTGATCAATTGGATATGATTTATATGAGTTATTCTGTATTAATAAATAAAAATGTTTACATTAAATTATTCCATAGATTTTTTTTGGTTAAAAATATTAATATTTGAAGCAAGTTTTATAATTTTACCTAGCATTCTTTAATTTAGGTGTTTGTTTTTATCATTTAAAGAACTTAACAACCGAAGTTAGTCATGATAGATGATATTTACGAAAAACTGAATGTTATTTGCATAATTGTTCTCCTGTTAATGCTTAAGAACGCTTATTCTATTATTTACACGATAAAGATGAACTGTTTTTATTGTCGGGATCACAGAATATTTATTTTTTTCTTTGCTCACTTATATGATTTCATGCATTTATTATTTCATATTCTGCGATAATCTCTCTTCACCAACGTATTTTCTACAACATGCTTTTTATATTTCCTTTATGTGATCTAATTTTTATTTCTCATAACTATTTTTACTATTCATAAATTACTTCCTTCCTTTTAAAAGTTAACTAACACTGGATGTTTTAATATAACAAACCTAGCTAATCTTTTAGTAAGGATTTTCCATAATATTTCTTTTTATGATTAATCAATTAATCTTTAACTATAAAACTTATTTATCCGATTATTTTCTACAATATTCTGTAAAAATTTCAGAAGTTAGTTATTCTTAGATTTTCTGGTCTTTTTACTGTAGATATTTTGCTGCCTTGAGGGACTGCAATACGCTTAACATAAATATTTAAAAAAAAAAGTATAATTATTACATTTATGTTTTACTCGTAAATATTTTAGTGTACGAAAGCTTTACTTATACTGCTTGCTTATGAAATATTGGCTGTATCTTTCATCCTTCGTATTTTTAATATATAAAAAAGAAAAATGAACTGTAAGTATTAAAAGCAAAACAACATTCCGAATATTCCGTTGTTTTAAATGAAAAAAAAAAAAAATCGTACAATAAAGGTATTGTTAACACATTTGTGTTAAGTTTGATTTATTAATTTATTTTTTTTGTTCGTTTGTTTTGTAATTTCTTATTGCCAGTTCAACTGGATGTATGACTAACTGCTTTGGAATGTTAATCGCTTTTTTATCAATCTTTTATTTTGCAATTTTGCAGCCGATTACGTAATTCCTTATACTTTCTCACGTTTAATTTTTATTTCTTTGTAGACGCGCTTGCGGGTTCGCGCGCGTCTTAGCGTGTGCTCGCTCCTTTGTTTTAGCCCCTTTTTCTTCAGTTGGGATTTCATCAACAGAATGTGCAGCACGTTACCCTACTCAGCATGGATCCATTCTTCACTGTCTTTTTTATTCATCTCTTCTCCTCCATTCATCAGTGTCGATTTCGTATAGCTTCAATTGTGTATAATTCATTCAAGTGTATAATTTATTCAAATGTTTAATTTTTTCAAATTTAAGTTTTTTTTTGTATTCTTTGTGAACAGCCTCGCTCCGCTATGTAAGCAATCATTTTTATTAATTTTCGTCGACGTGGATTAAATTTTTTGTTTAATCTCACACAAAAGAAATAGCCTTTATATTTAAATGCATTTTAACCACAGGGAATTATACCTCAAATTTAATCAAATGAAAAAACTATGCAAAATTCGTCACTCGTACCTTATTCAATGAACACCATATAATTTAATAACCTGTTTGTTTTAATTTGATTTTATTTTATAATTTTGTTGCTGATATATGAAATTTAAGTCCA
>JAAAKQ030238996.1:0-11136 GCA_010016005.3 Zanna intricata | reverse complement strand
TCTCCTAAATCTTTTTTACTTTCTGCTAGAATTACTATATCGTCAGCAAATCATAGCATCTTTATCTTTTCACCTTGAATTAAAATCTGGTATATGATACATTAAAATTTATACAATTCTGTAACCTCTGTTGTGCAGTTTTCTTTTTTTACTTCCTGAAATGTCAGTGTTTGTTGTCTTCAATTGGTTGAGCATACACAGTTATGTGGAAATTAATAGAATAATATTTTAAATTAATAGAATAAATAATTAATTTAAGGGTACATACCTTAATTTTCATTGTGATTGATATATTTTTTACCGATAACGTAAGCTTTTTATTTTATTTACAGATCCGATTTCCATACACACAAATATGTTGTTTTAGTACTACAAAGTCTATAAAAAAAGAAGATGTAATCAAAAAACCTGATGAAGATTCTCACCTGGAAGTTTATAAAGGTTCTATATGCAATTACATTTACAGAGTCAAGGCCTTTTCTTTAATGACAAGTATTTTTGGTGTTGCAACACAACCGTTTGTATTAAGTAAAGCGTTTGAATCTGAAGCCAATACTGCTATTATATTGGGTAGTTGTATATTTGTCGGATTTTTCACATTTGTAACACCTATACTACTTCACTTAATTACAAAAAAATATATTCTGAGACTTCATTATTGCCCTAAAACAGATTCATATACAGCTACAACGTACTCATTTTTTCTTAATAATAAACATGTAAGTATAAAAATTACAATATGGCTTTTATTTATTATTTTCTCTTTAAAGTTTATCTACTTCAACATTATATAATAAATTTTTCAAATAATATAGAATTCTAAGTAAATTAGCTTTAAAAAATACTTTAAAGATCATTCTAAGAAGTAAAGAATAATTTTTAAATTTTTGAATCTTGTACCAGATTAAAAACTACTATGAAAAATTTACTAATCCATAATTTTTAATCAGCTTCATGAAGTAGAATTTTAAATAAAATTTGAATAGCACTTTTTTAATTTTTATTGATTTTTTTTTTTAAGTTTATTTTTTTTTAATCCTTATCAGTGCAAAAAAATGTTATTGACTAAAGAGAAAAAACCAATATTTTGATAAAAACAAAAGAATGAAAAGATGTTAAGTAATACTACTGAATGTGAGCTAGATGTCTAATGCAGGAGTATATCTTGTTTCACCGTAAATTTTCCAGTTAAATTTTTTGAAGCTTTACATGAATATAATTTTAATATTAAGAGTTGCAATCTATTTATCATTACCTTATAACAAAATAGAATAACTGAATAATGATAATAAGTAGAAAAAATTCTCAATTGTTTAAGCAGTTACATACTCTCTTTTATCTGTTTAGCCTCCAGAACTACCGTTAAAGTATTACTTCAGAGGATAAATGAGGATGATGTGAATGAAGTGTAGTCTTATACTATCTCAGTCTTATAATCAGTGTGGTTAATTGAAACCCAACCACCAAAGAACACCGGTATCCACGATCTAGTATTCAAATCCGTATAAAAATTTTTATCTTTATTAAGCAGTTATATAAATTTTCATAAAAATATTATGTGCTTAAGTTATTTGAAAGTTAGTTACTATGGAACAGTTCAGGAACTTATGGCTAATTAGAGCAAATTTTGCATGTCAGAGTGCTTGCAAATCTTTAGAGAATATTCACATCCCTCTCTAACAAAAAAAAAAAAACACAATTTTACAGTTGAAAAATTTTGGAAAGATGTATGTATGTTAGTCTGTTTTTTACTTGATAGCTCCAGACTGGATAGTGATTTGGATTAAATTTGGCACAATGATTTCTGTATTCAGGCATTGATGCTGTTTAATCTTGAGCATAATTGATCAAAATGTACTTTAGGGATCTCAAATCTTTACTCGAAATTTTTTCCTGCTACTCTGTAAATTTATTCTTATAATTTAATGTTTCTAAGATAACTTTGTTATTTTCTAATGGTTTTTGAAGTTACTTAAACCGCCATAATAGAACTGAAGTCCCTTTTCACTTTGGTGGAGTAAATTAAGCGTTTCAATTTTTGTCAGTCTTATTTTTTTACTGGATTTTTGAATTTTTATGAAAATTTGTATGATTCTGAGTATATTCATTGATACTATTTAATTTTGGTTAGAATTGGGGAAAGGGTGAAGTTATAAGGTCTAAATGGATTCCTTATCTCAAAATTTTATCCAAATAGTAAAATAACTTTTTTTACATAATTTTTTACTTTCATACATTATTGTACCACTTAATTTTCCTCCTGAGTAGCAGTCATTTGCGAGACAAAGATTGCAACTGGCCTGGACAAACCCCAAGCACTTTGTGCTAAAAATAAAGTTAGGCAACACTTTGCTGGCTTTCTTATTTTTTTATTTCGATGAATTATGCCACTATGATAAAAGTAGAGGATCAGAAGAGACAGGATCACAAATTAGTAAAACAATATGATTTGATGTCTGTTTTAAATTTTATGCAGGTGATTCAAGTAGTGTTAATGGTGCTTTCTGAGCTCATTCTACTGATGAAAATAATGAGAGAAGTTCATATAAACGTGGATTCGAAAAACTCTATTTGCATGTTACGGCTTGTGAATGATTTTTTTCCCAGGATGATTTAATTCCCAGGAATTTCTTTGGGCAAGATGAAATAATATAAAAATATAATATATCAATTTTTACAAATGTATATTAAAAAAATATAATATACTAATGTATAGTATAAAAACTGGCAGATTTATAATTAACTTTTAAATTACTTTTATAATAATAAACATAGTAAAACAAAAATATAATCAGTTTAATTAAGAAAAGGGAGACACAAATTATTCTGCTTGTATGAGTGATCCCCTTTCAAAAAAATTATTCAAATTATATCCTAATTAATTTAAAAAAAAGGCTATATATATATATATATATACCCCGACACAACATCAGTCTTGTAAACAAGTACTACCGAGCTGATAATTAGCACAAGATAAACATTGATCTGACCCAGGTCCCCAACAGCTTTCAGTTGAACATTGCGGGTCACATAATAAGCCTTCCTTAACTGTAAACAAAAAAAAATAACAAAATATTAGTTGCAAATACATTGTTGCAAATGAAGGGGAGGATCTCTTTATTGAAGATTTTGTACTCATTGATTATGGTAAGGGTACAGCTTGATTATGAAGTGTTCTTCACACCTCAGACTGAGGACTCTGAACTACCAGGAAAGGTGTATAAACCTAGTGTTGACCTTTGTCAACCTAGTGTCAACCTTTGTGTTGAGTTGCCTAGATAATGGTTTCATCAATATTGGCATTGTAATAGGCAGAATGGAAGTGTACCCATTTCTCATAGCATATGGAATGTTCTACCAATTTTTTTAGGATTTATAACTTCAATTTGTCAGGTCAAAAAACCATCAACCCATCAAGTTTACACCTTAATTTAGATTAGTTTTATTTCACTCTTTGCTCAGGAATCAAGGCAAAGTCTTTCGTTATCTGTAACTTGCTAATGGAGCATTTCCAGACTCATGTTTTTTTGAACTTTTTTCATTATTTTCATTAGTAGAATGAAGTGCCAATAACACTATATGAATTACTCTATAGAAGATGAAATAAAGGAATTGAAGAAAAAATTTAAATGCAAAATCTGAATTTAAGGGAAAAGGTAAAAGTGAAACAATTTGCTGATGATATTTTTATTCCAAAAATGAGATAGATGTAGAAAATTATTATTACTTATTGTTAAGAAATAAAATTTATGTGAAAGTTGAACTGGTAGAAAAAGTAAATTCTAAGTTAGAGAAATATACTATTTCTTTGGCGGAAAGTCGCACCACGGAGGCCAGCACAATGATTACTTGTATGCCTTTATCTGTTCACATAGCTTGGTTACCCAGAAAAACATAAAACAACTGATGGATAGACTTAACCAGTTTAATCAAGTGGAATGTACAATACACCTAGATTTAGTTATATGTCAAGATTATATTTTTTTAAATCTGTTTTCTTGAAAAAAACCTTCTATGGCATGTCTAAGAAAACACACAAAGCTGAACTTATCATTATGAAATTTTATTTCTATTAAAGACATTCAGTTAAAAATACGTGCTTTGAGATTAATTACAAATAAAAAGTTTTTAGCTGCTTTTTTCTTATGTTTTCAAAAGGTGTGCACACCATAGCATTGATATAAATATACATTCATCCAACTCTGTACTCAATAGTTTACCTTAAGATTCATGTTTTCTTAAAATTTTTATCTAAAATTATCAGTATGTTGGTCAAGCCATCAGATTTTTTAAAAAAATTAAATACGATTTACTTAGCCCAATGGGCTGATCTAATGGTAAACTTGTTACAAATCACTTGTTTAACAGCTTTTTGAAGTTGAAGGTTCTTGGGTTCAATCCTATTAAAAGTTGGTTGCTTTTATACGGATCTGAATACTAGACAGTGAATACCAATCGGTGTATTTTTGTAGTTGGAGTTTAATTTACCACACATCTCCGGACTGGTTAGCCAGAGTTTATATAAGATTACATTTTATTTACATATCATCCTCATCTCATTGGGTCGAGGAGGAGATTGCAGTTTGTTTATTGTTCAATAGTTGAAAAAATTCCATTGTACACATGAGGAAATAAAAAAAAAAAAAAAAAATATTTATATTTATAGAATCCATATAAATAAATCTTACATTGTGATAATTATATAAATTACATCATGAGTAGGTAAATAAGCTACTCCCACAGATAAAAAAGAATTGACTCAGCATTTGCATGAGCAAGGGAATCATGATAATCTTTAAATGTTGATCAGAGCAGCATCATAAAATACACAATTAATTATAAAATGAAATATTAATGCGATTAAAGTCCATAGTAATTATTTTAAATATAAACATATGAAAAAATGTTAACACAGTGCTAACACAAATGAAGATGCTAACTATAAAAATAATCACAATTTACAAGGCATTAATGAAAAAACTACTTGAGCACTTTTTTATATGCACATTAAATGGAATGCAGAAAATTCTGGTTTTTTTTTTTTTTTTTTTAATTGGTATTATTTAAAAACCCTTTGACAAAGTAATAATATTTCTGTAAAAGAAAACCTTTTAATTATATTTTAATGGGAAAATTTGTTAAATGGTTTGTAAATTTATTAATAATAGAAGTATAATAAGGCTCTTTTCCATAGTACGAAGTATTGTGTTGAGTTGCACAAAAACATTCATGTTGTCTCTTTTCTTACAGGGTAGATATTATTTTTTAAAGAATAAGCGATAATTCTTTTTAGCAAATATTGCACATTCGTAATTGTAAACAAGGATAAGTTATCGTTGATAATTTTTTAAATATTGGTTTATATAATTCATATTTAAAGCTCAAAAATGACCCAGCAGTCCATATTTTTATTCTGAAAACTTGTTCTAACTATTTGAGGGAGCCCTAAGAGTTTATATATTTTTGATAAATATACATAAACATAATAAATAAAGGTTAGTATTTTATTAAGACACATTCAAGCTAAACAATACTGTTTGAACTCTTTCTCTTTATGTGTTTAGCCTCCGGAACTACCATAAGGTATTACTTCAGAGGATGATGTGAATGAAGTGTAGTCTTTTCCAATCTCAGGTCGACCACTCCTGAGAAATGTGGTTAATTAAAACCCAACCACCAAAGAACACCCGTATCCACGATGTAGTATTCAAATCCATATAAAAATTTTTATCTTTACTAGGATTTGAACAGTATAACTCTCGACTTCAAAATCAGCTGATTTGCGATGTCGCGTTAACCACTGGACCAACCCAGTGGGTTAGTACAGTTGGAACTGAATCAGTTTAATCATACTAAGAGGATTTGTCATTTAATAAAACGCTCAGAAATTTCAGTTTATACGCAACAGAAATATTATTAATGGAAATTCTATCCTAATAGTAAAACTTTATGAACAACTTTCTGTGGTAATCGTATGTAGTGTAATACAAGATGTGGAGTACACCTAGATTTATACTATTTGGTACATAGTAATATTACTATCACTAATCTGGTAGTTCTGGGATCAAATCGTGGTCAGTTTGGAATTTTCATATATTACAAATTCATTTCTATTCATAAACACCTTTAGGTTTCTGTAATAGGGTATCAGCCTGTCGTTGCTGAAATTAGTAAGTAAATTTTATATTTTCTGCTCATAAACAAAGGTCATATTAGATCTTACAGTTATTTGTAGGTGTATTATTGTGCTTGTAATCTGATGTTTAATTGTATTTTATTGTAGTTATTATGTACCGATGATGAAATTATTGTTTTCAGGATAACTTTAAGGCAGATGAAATTAATATACCTGAACTACCAGGAATCCTGACTACGTTTGAAGCTAAAGGAAAACCATTTTTTGTTGATAAAGAATGTTTTTTGGACATTAATCATTATAAAAAAATTATGGGTTTTGATAAACCGTTAGATTTTAAATTATCTAAACCTGATTCTGTAAAAAAAGATAGTTTTTAAGTAATTTAGTTATTGTAAATACAAGATAGATTTACTATATTATGTTTAATTGTTAATTAGTAATTTTTTTTTTTTTTTTTTTTTTTTTATAAAATGATTTTTATTTTAATGAATTTTTTTTTTAATAAATGAAAATTTAAATGTTCACAAAAAAATTTAATAACGTGATTTGTGTTATTGTTATGTATTACATTAATGTATAGAGTGAAGTTTACCATCCAATTTTGTATTCTTCTGTTATATAAAACATTAATCGTTCACTTAATCTCATTGTTCTGTGTGACATACACATTTGTTAATTCTTGTATTTTTTATGCAAAATCTAGTATTATGATTATTATGCATTTCTACTTTTAACATTATGAATTTTTACTAAATTTTATTTTATTTGTTGGTGACAAAATTGTTTTTGTATAATTGTCATTGCTTAATTTGTAGATTTCTATAACCAATGGTATCCTTCAGAAAGGATATCACTAGGGATAATATATACATACGTTCATGTGTTAGTATATTCTTATACCAAATGTTACAGATAAATTTAATAACTACCAGAATATTGCAATTACAACTACCAGTAAAATAATATTTGTAAATTAGCAGATGTATCTTGTTTCTCTACAAAAAATGTTTTATTTAATATTTACATTATACAATTAATCTACTTCAAAGTACTCTCCTTCACAACATGAAGGAGAGTATTCCTTCACTTCACTTCATTTCCCACTTCAACAGGCAGTTCTGGATCACACTTTACTAAATAGTTTTCAGGGGGTTCTGCAATTTTTTTTTTTTGGACTTTACTGCCTCAGATTTCTGCTCTTTTATTAGCAAATTTAATTTTGAAAATAAAAAGAAAAGACATCAAGAGCTAGATCAGTATTATACATTGTAGATGAAGGATGTTACTTAAAAAATTTTTTTATATGAAACTTGTAAATAAGTAGCAATATGTGGACTGGCACATTATTTTGAAGATTGAAGGGTCATCACACTAAACAAGTCTCTTCTTCCCCACTTTCATTGAAATGTCTGATGACTTCTAGTAAATAGTGGGAGTTGACAGTTTGCTTTGCAGATAGAAAGTCATAGAAGAAAGCCTTTGATGTTAAGTGTTAACATCATGTTTGTGTTAGTATGATATTTAAGTATTTATTTTTTTAGTGTCACTGGTAGTTTTCTAACTTTCCGTAATGAGAGATTGTTTCCACATCATACCCATACGCCTATATTACCAGTTCTATCATATCGACAAGAAAACTTCATTAACTTTCATTCAGAAGTTCCTGACGGATTGTTACATGTCTCTCTATTTTGTGTTGAGAGTTTCAAAAAGGACTTATGGTGCAAAATGCACTCTTATTATTTTATTTTTAGTTAGGATTTTTTGACATGAACTCATCTAAATCCCAGTGTCTTCTGCAACTTGAAGAACTATTATATTTCAATTTGACCTCACCAAAATGTTCACTTGGGCATTGAGGGATATATCTGTTGATGATGGCCTTGCTAGATAAGAATCATTTTTGGTAAATTCTTAGTCACTTTTAAAACATCTGAACTAGTTAAAGCATTGTGTGGGGCTCAGAAAGTTCTCATAAGTATCTTAAATAGTTTTACATTAACACAAAATTTTGCTGCAACTCTTTGTTCATATAAGTCATCATCTTAAATACCATGGGCAGCAAATCACACCTTCTAATAATTGCTACAAAACTGAGCATCATAGACAGTTTATGGTGAAAGATTTACAGAGTGACGTCACACTTCTCAGAATATCACCTGTAAGCAACACACAGAAAGCTTTATTTTTTGAACAGACCTTGTATTATATCTATGCATATTTTACATTTTTAAATTGTACTTTAATTAAAAATCTTCAGTCATACCAGACTTCCCGCTAGTGGTCAATGTAATGACAGCTTCTATTCATAAAAGCAAGTATCTATTAATTTCACAAATAATACTTTATTGAAGTAATAAATTAAGAATCACAAAAATCAAATCGCTGAATACTGTTCTTCATTGGTATAAAGAAAAAGTGAAATTAGCATAATTAATCTTACAGGTCAATTCAATTGATCTAACAATGTCACCTTAGCAGCAATATTCATTTGACTTTACCGTTTAGCGATACACAAGCGTGTGGTGCCGCTGCTAATATAAACCCTAGAAATAACTATATTACAGGTCATTTTGACCTACCTTGGAATTTAAATTGGAAAAACTGAATCTATACAATAATTAAAGGAGGCTATGTAAATCTAGTGAGCAAAGGTGCTCAAAGCTTAGTCAAATACGTGTTAGGTTTTCTATTAATCTTCGGAAACAGAATTTTTTTTGAAAAAGAAAAATTCAAATATTCCAGCATTGGAACTGTTGTTTATTGAAAAATTAGAGTTATTTGAACATGATTAAAGGTAAGTTTTATATGAGGCATCAAAAAGCAGAGTTTTCAATAATGATTTGAATGTCTCAATATTTTAATTTTTTATTAACTGAAATTTGATGGAGAAGTAAGGGCTATAGTCAGTTTTCATGTATCACAGAAATAAATAAGTTTGTAATAATAATAATATTATAAAGTTGTTATAAAACAACATCCCTGATCCTGAAGCAAAGTGGCAATTTTTGGTATAAAAGTCATCATGCTCCCAGTGACCAAAACGTTCTATGTTCACTGCAATGTACTCTTTGTGTTTTTTTTTTCATTACACAAAGAACTATAGATAAGGATTTTATTCCAATTAATTGATCCATAATATTTTGACATGATAAAAAGAAATTATATATAGTGGAGGAACATTACAGTACAATCAACTTGACAATGCCATTGATGTACATGGAATTGATCACTATCTTCCGATCCTTTAATCTTTTTTATTTTTCCCCTGCAACTTCTACCACATGTATTTAAAATAAAACTCATAGAGAAAGGTATTATATAAATATAATATTTTGTAAAATTATTAATAATATAGAGCTCTAGATTAATAAAAGTATATGATTAGATTACATTTAATGTTAATGGTTAAATTTTGTTAGTGCCAGAGGTTCATCCATCATGTTAAGAACTTTCAGATCTTGCCGCAAGTTATGGTCCCCTTCAGAAATGATGTAGATTTAAGAGGTAAGTTTTTCAGGTTATCATTGACATTCTAAAGGATGTTAAGGATCAGACTTGATTTTGGCATTCAGAACTAAGAATAAGTATTCTTAAAAAGCATATTAAATTAAATGATTTTTTAAATATAATATATATTATTCAGAGAAATTTTAGTCAAAAGTTTTTGCATAAACATCCCTGCCCCTAGAGACATTAAAAAAAAGATTCAATTTGGATTAAGGAATATTCTTCTATAAAAAAAATTTTAAACAATTGCATGGATTTATCTTATAACAAAGGCCCATTCATAACTAAATATTCTGTTATTAGAAAATTATAACAGCTGTTAATTGAAACCCTCTTATTACTTATTTATCAGAAGTAATAAAAATAATTTTTATTTTTACTATTGTGGGAAATGCAAGATCAGTATGTAAATAGATTTCTGTATCAAATTACTTTATTTTGATTCCTCTTGCTACAAAAAATTGTTCAGAAATAAATTTTATGAAATCACAATAACATTTGGGTACACATGTACTTAAGAGGAGGTATTGTTTCCATAATCCCTGAAAGTCCCTTTTTCATTGTTCTATTTTTTTTCTAGTTTTCTGATAATATTAGTTGTTGTTTCCTAACATTAATTCTGTATTACTTTGTTTTGATGACATTTAGTTTTTCTTTTGTATACTTGTACTTCAGTTATTTACTTATTTATTAATTATCCCTTTCAGCATCTTCACTTCTTAAATCACATTTTAAATACTGTCAGATTAAATTTTTGTATCTTACTTATGACACAGTATTATATTTCGGTTAAATTCTATTTAACCAACAATGGAAACAATTTGTGAATCCCTTTACATTATTAGTAGAGAGATTTGATTCAAATAACAGCTCTATCACAAAAATTTATTTTTTTAAATTTCATTTCTTATCGACTTGGTAGTTGACAGTGATTCAAAATTGAATTTAAATCTAATTATAAACTTATGACTACATATCTTAGTTATAATTTTATTTGATTGGGTATTAAAATAAATTCTCAAATAGAATTTACACATTTTTCAATTAAAAATTATTTTAAAGTTTTTCTCTTATCATTCTCATTTATTCTCTTACCATTATTAAAATGTAGGCGATAGTTAACTACTAGCTGTGTGAGGATAATTGGTAAATTAATTAAAATAAAAATACTCTGGTAAGAATGAATGAATACTCTGGTGGTCTGAATGAATGGTACTGTATAATGAATTTAAATTTACACTAACAAAACGGGCTTGACAAATAATAATTTTAAATTTGGAAAAAGCATTGAACTTGATAAAAAAAGCATTTTAAAGAAAAAGAGAGATATAAAATTATTATTATATTTATATATATATATATAAAACAGTATTTAGTTTAACAGGATATAAAAAAGAGAAGAATTACATGTACATAAAATAAAACAGAAATGTATTTACGATTCAAGATATGTCAAAAATTAATGTGTTTAAATTATAACAGTTATT
>JAAAKQ030238985.1:0-11137 GCA_010016005.3 Zanna intricata | reverse complement strand
AGCAATAATCACAAACTGGGGAAGGTACACACTCGACCCCAGTTCAAAATAACACCAAAGAGACCTTTAGTAGCGCATACTCTGTCCGCCAAGAGAGACCAGAGTACTGCTATCAGTTCATCCCAACCCCTGTAGGGGGAGACACCCACCAAATGGCGATTCCGGCCGCCACACCACCCCTCCCATTCCTAGCCCTGTGAATCGGGAAAAGAAATGAAGGGCACTCATTTTTATATTATGTCCTATTATTGTCAGTATAAAATCATTTTAAAATATCAGCCACTTGCCAAAAATCAGACATTCAGTCCACAGAATTGAATCAAGAAAAGGCATTTGGTACAGTTTTATAAGATTTAAAATCTATTCCTTCATCATGAACTGCCATTGTTCATGGGAACAAAATTTTGACTCATTCTATAGGAATAGGTCACTAGTGTTGTTTTAACAGTTCTACATATTTAAATATTACATCTCTGTGAAGATGTAATAACTACATCTGTCTGCTTAGAAGATGTAGGTATAATATCTTTGTGAACATTAGGTAATATGATACTTATAAAATATGAAGATGAATTAAAGAAACAATTTTTGCCAAATTTTCTTAAAAAAACTAGGCAATCAAATATTATTAAACGACTTAATTAAAAATTAAAACCTCACAAAAAGCAACATTATTCAATTCAATAGATTTTGATTCAAGTGCCACTAAATTAGAAGTAATGTAAAAATAATTTACTAATTTTTAATTTGAACCCAGTTTGTGTCTAAATTTAAAGAAAAGATTATTGTTTAATTAAAAGTAAACAAATTTATATCTTTTTATTTAGCTTTAGTATGTTTTTGTAGCTGGTTTTGCAACCGGATACCAAAACTGGTAAAAGTATTTTTAAATTAATTTTTTATTTAAAATATAGCTAGCCTTAAATAAATACCACTTGAAAAAGATCTATTTACAATATTCAAAAGTGAGTCTGCGTATTGATAAAAAAAAGAATCTGAATGCTGAAAAAGAACATAATACAGAATAACTAATAATTGCCTGAAATGTGGGAATATGTATATATTTTTTGTGTTCCTCTTAGTTTTCTTGAAGTTTTATGATACTTTAACAGCAATGAAATCAGGTCAAAACATCAATGAAGATCTTTAAAATCAGTGAAATCATAATATTATTAAAAATTATTCTGGTTTATTAACAGCCCAGTACTATTCGTAGTAGTGATAGTGAATAATTATCAGCAACCATGAATTTTTTTGTTAAAGAATTCCACTGATAATATTTGAAAGAGAAGCATCACGGACCACTAGAGGAACTTCGCCTAAAAAATTGATTGGAATCATCGAAATCCGAATTCGGTACAGTTAGTGAATCATAATACGGGTTTACTCAGAATCTTTTTTGAAGTTGGCTAAAAATTGTAAGGAGCAGGAGATATAAGTAAGGAAATATTGTAAGTACTGAAATATAAAAGTAAGTGAAGGAAGATGAAAGTAATCGAAATATATTGGAAATTTACAGGAAATCATGTAAATGCTATAAAAGAGAATTCATAAAAAAATTTCAAGCGAATAAATACACAATAAATTCTCTTGTGTTGTATTAAATAAAGAATTTAGCTTGATTTGTGCACGATCGATTGTACCTAATGAACGATTCGCGAAAGTTCTGTGTATAATCTGCAGGATTTTTTTCATCCGTTTCTGTCTAGCTAGATCCGCAGCGTGTATTACAGTTTTTATGAGATTGTTTACACTTGATAAGTTTTTATATATTATTTCAACTTTGTGTATAAAGAAGATTTTAAAAGAAATTGTTGTTTTATTGTCGAATTAATGGTGTTAATTATCTTGAACGTTTATTAGATTATTACTATATCATGAATAATTATCCACCGTACGCGTAACTTTTTTGGGGTTACGAATTGAATTTAAAAAAGTATCTAACTAGATTTTTATTTATTTGGTATATTAAAAGCTGTTAATTATGTCCACTCCAGAAACAAGTCAGGTTAGTTCATTACCTCTACCTCCCATTCAGTATATTAACAACTACTCCGATGAAAATATAAGACGGGGTCGTGCACCTCGTCCGCCTCCACCAATACATGATACTTATACGATGTTTGGTAATACGTTCAGTGCTGACGATACAATCATAAGACCACTAGAAAGTCAGGTTAGTACCAGATACTCATTTACTTTCAGTTATTAATGGGTGATAAATTTTGTATATATGAATGAATAAATTGTTTCAGTTCGTTTATTCTATGCCTTTATTGTGATTTAGGTAACAGTGTTACCTAAACAAGTGCAAGCATCGTTACAGAACAATACTTGTGTAGTATTATTGGATGATTTGTGTATGCTTTTAATTTGCAACTGATGTAGGCATTTTGTTAATGGTTATTTTAAATTTAATTTAAAATTTTCACCTTTCCAATGGATGGTTCCATACTAAAAAAAATAAATAAATAAATAGCAGTATCAACATTTCTGATTTAGTAAACTATCCATCTTTTAGAGAAAAAAAATTGTTTTTAAAAAGTTTGTTGCCAAATGCAATTTCTATTTTAAATGTAAATAAGAAAAAGAATTTCCGATGTAGTAGATATGAACTCATTTTAAGTTCTAAAAGGTCAAGAGAACTCGCTGAAAGAGTAAAGATGAAATTTTCGTTTGGAGTACTTTGGATTCATTTTGTCACGTAGTTAAATGTGTTTATTACTCAAAGTTACATTACAATTTTATTTTTATTTAATTGGGATTAAAATAAACCATAAGTTATATGGCTAACAGAGATCAGTTTTTCCGTTTCCAAATACTAATATTAGTATTTGAAAAAATGTAAAGTAATATATATATTCCTCTGCACGTTAAATGAATTAGGCCGAACTTCAAAGTTGTGCAGTTGTTTCAGGTTTTTGTGAAATTTTTATGTGAAGTGAAACATTTGTATATTTTTGCCCGTGATTATAGGTGATGTTAATAAACCCACTGGGTTGGTCTAGTGGTGAACTCATTGCAAATCGTCTGATTTTGAAATTGAGAGTCTAAGGTTCAAATACTAGTAAAGGCAGTTACTTTTATGTGGATTTGAACACTAGATGGTGGTTAACAGTGTTCTTTGGTGATTGGGTTTCTATTAATCGCACATCTCAGGAATAGTCGACCTGAGACTGTACATATAATCCTCATTCAACCTCTGAAGTAAAACTGTATGGTGGTTCCTGATGCTAAACAGAAAAATAAACAAAGATGATGATATTAATTTAATAATGTAAACTCTTGCATTGAGAAAATAAACTCGACTTTATAAAATATTTTTTTAATTACATCAAAACTTGTAACTGCTTCCGTTTATTTTTAAAAACCATTATCAGTAACTTGTGCTTGTTCCTATATAGGTGTTATTGAATGTTACTACTGATGGCTTTTTTGTATCAGATACTCATGTACTTAGTATATGGTTAAAAAGTGTATTAGTTTTGAATTATGTAATTTTATAAGTAGTGTGTTTTATACTTGATATTTTCAAGAATTTAGTTGTAGCCATTTTTTAAATATACTTAAAATATGAAGGATGTCAGTGCAGGTGGATTTGTAATTTTATCTATGAGATAATTACCAAGTGTTGATACTATATTGTTATGAAGTATTTTAAATTTACAAAACTTGCACAGGATCTAATTTATAAATTCTAATCAACAAACAAATTAAAAATTAAACACTAAATTGCAACACAAAAAAGTGAAAAATTTCAATAAAGCGACATTTTTTTTTTTTTATATCTTCAGTCAGTACAGTGAAAACAATCACATATGCCAAGATTATTGACTTTTGAATGTGCATCAACTTCCTAAATAATTTCACCCAAAAAATTAATCTTTTGAAAAGGTTAACAAATTAAAATTTTTTTTAAGGCTTGTTTTTCTAAAATTTTTTTGAAAAAATCTTAAATTGTGATTTAAAATTCAGAGAAAAATCATCCAAAAGTTTTTGGATTGCTGGAAATCTATATGCAAATATTCATCTGAATTAGTTAGGGCTAAACAACTAGATGAATGAAAGCTCAACACATTACATATTATTAACAAATTCAGACGTTATTACAGTATCACTGTCTAAGAAAATAAGTTCCAATTCAGCCACTCTACTCGTGGTGTTCAGATGGAGCTGGAGAAGTTCATCTAGTATGTAGCTGCAAGAGCTTACATTTATGCCCAGATGTATGCAGATAAATTACTAATCTTAAAGATTTATTTCCATTGATCAGCAAATGTGTACATAACTAAATTTTCCAATTTTATAAATTAAATTTGTTGTGATATGTACGTTTCATAATAGTATACCAACTTGATATTAAATGATTAGGTCAAAATGTTGAAATTCTTAAGTTTTATAAAAATACTGTGTGAAATATGAATTATCCTGGCAGCATAATAACCTAGATAATCATATGTGTAAATTAGTGTAACTATTGCGGTTGGGCAACCCTAAATCAAGGTCACTTAATGTGATATTATCACAAAAAATGTAATTTACAATGTAGCTTTTCTACATTTGGACAAAATTTATAAGAAATTTTTAACTGTAGTTGGTGATCTTTAATTTCAACATTGTAACATGTTTGGTTAATTTCTTATGGATTGTTAAAATTAAAAAGGAAACAATTAATATTTGGCATGAACCTTTCTTTAAAAGCAATTTTCTGGAATCTTGTGTAAACCAGAGTATTAAATTAAGCTTATTTTAAGATATTCACTTCATTACAGCATTTCGTCATCCATCACCAGCTTATTGTATGTAAGCTATACTGATGTATGTAATGACAATTTTGAATTTAATTCTAGGATATTCCATTTTAATTCAACAAATTTTCAAAAATTTTATTGCATCACTACTATTCATTTTTGGAGGAGGAAAACAACTTTTGTTCAGATGATTTAAAATAATTAACTCTGCTTCAAATAAAGAAAATGCATGAGTAGGTTTCTTAGTGAACAGGAAGATAGGGAAGAGAGTACAGTATTTCAAAATGTATATTGATAGAATCATTATAATAAGGATAAAATCAACACTTAAGCCGACAATGATTGTTGATTTTATATGCCTACAAGTGCCCATGATGATAATGATAAGGTAGAGTGTGCATATGAAGAAATAGGTTAAACAAAGATTTAGAAATCATCTCTTTGACTGCAAAGCTTATCCCGGAGAAGTTACTGATAGCGACAATAATTTAGTGATAATGAAATGTAGATTGGGGTTTAAAAATTGGCAGCAAAGGTATCAGATGAATCGGTGGAATTTAGGAAAGCATGAGCAAGAGGAGGTAAAAAGGATTTTTGAGAATATCATAAGAGATCTGAGTAAAGATGATAAGGTAGAAAATATAGAAAAAGAATGGGAGAATCTTAAAAAGGAAATTCTTAAATTAGAAACCAAACTGCAACAGTAATAATTAAAGAACAAAAAAAAAGAAGCAATCTTATTTGTTTCCTGGCTCATCCTTAAACCGTAGAGTTCACTAGCAACCTGGCTGGTAAAATTTGCTTTCTTTTATTCACCATATGACATTAAAAAAGTATATATATGTAGATTTCTCACATCATACAAGGAATGGGTAGCTGCTAATACAAGGATAAAGATGTTATTCAAGCATTTGACTAAAAGAAGGAGGGGTATTCGATTTTAATTACAAATGATCAGTCGATCACTCTTTTTAATTTTGATTATATTTGGTATATGATAACTACCCACCTGGGGAAAAAGATATTTTTTTAATATTTTTAAAAAACTTTTTTCTTAAGTTACAGACTGTTTTCTATTTTGCCTACTGGTAAAAACAGCTATTTTCATCCCTATTTTCATGAGCTGTAGCATTCTTATTTTATGTTGTACAGAGGGTCAAAAAGGGCTTTTTGAACAGAGTAAAGATGGAACATCATCTTAGTGTATTCAAAATTCATTTTGTAACATAATAAAATCTTGTAATGTTTATTAAAGTTATGTTTGCAAGTTGTTGTTTTTTCAAATTTTGGGTCCAAAATAAATAATGTAACAGGTCTGTTTTTTACTTTTTTTTAACTCTTAGGAACTAAATTTATAAAAAAAAATTGGACTGTTACCATACGTCCGCCAGATTTTAACACTTCAGAAATGTCTCATTTTTGGGCTCAAAAACCCACATGTAGAAAAAATGATTTTTTACAGCGGTAAGTATTATTTATGTACTTTAAAACCATATAAAATTTATTATGTTTCTTAAAGAGGTTGATGAGTAATGAAGCCATCAAAACCACTATAAACGCTGTTCCTTCTAATGAGCAGTGTATCCAGAAAATTCACAACTATTTTTTCAGATAATACTGTAGGTCTTTTATACAAAATATTGTGGTATATCTGTTTGTTTTGATAGCTTATATTTTAGATAGTTTGTCACTTAAAATACAACTCATATACACTAACTCATTCAAAACGAAAGTGAATAGGCATGCATAGACATGAATATTAGTGTAATCTCGAATGTAAACATTGTAGAAGGCTCAATTACTTTTTTCATTTCAATATCACATTGAAATACAAATGTCATAAAACATATCACATGTTATATTGTTGCTAGTATTAATACAGTGGTAGGTAATGTACAGTTATTTATAAATTAATTTGACTAGAAGTGAACATCTTCTTGTAATGATCTTCTTCCCATCTCTGTAATGATTATACTTTGGTTTTAATGTCATAGTGTACACTTATGTCTCATCATCAACATGACATTTTTAGAAAGTTATTTCTGTTATCATTTTGGGAATCCAAAACTTCCCAACAAACAAAAATGTATTTTGCTTCTAAATTTGGAGTGCTCTAATTTTGACATTGAGTTATTTTAAATGTGGACCTCTGATTTTTTCAACCAAAAAATGTTGTACCTTAAAGTGTGCTTATTTATTTAATTTATAATATATATATAAAAATTGCTTTTTTCCCCTTTGAACCTCTTACATTACATCGGATGGATATAAAAATCACCCTACAGTATGCAAAATCACTGCAGTACTTATTTCAAATTTAAAAACTATATACAATTTTTCCAAATTATGCAAGATTTACTGATATTCTCTTAATTTATTATTCTGATGATACTGATTCTTCTAATTTTCATGGATTTGATCCCAACAAATTAGCTTTTAAACTTTTATTAGATTCAGTTAAAGCTACCAAAAGTACATTTTTATTAAGTAAGTATAAAGATGACTGATCTCTTTAACTTGCTTCCTTTTGTTAATGCCTCCTCCAGACTGTATACATTCTTTAAATGTATGCAGATTTTCACTCTCATCTCTTTAGAGTTAACTTTATGAAGTAAAACTTTTAATAACAGTTTAGCTAATTGACCATCAAAGACAACAGTACATGTTATTATGCTTAAGAAATATTATTTGTGTATAGAATGATTATTTATGCAGCATTTCGATATTATCACTATCTGAAGTAGAGTGTCTAATGTAGAGAAATCTAAAATTAGAGAAAAAATCAGGGAATTTTCTTCCTACCTGACCTGGAGAACCCTAGAATTCTGTGGAAGTTTGATCAAAACCTACAATTTCTTTTAAAAGTATTTGGGAATTTGATTATTTTGAAGCACAAAATAACATGACATACAGTACTTTGTAGATCTTATTTTATGAGATTTTGAAAAAAAAGATTCTGAGAGACACAGACAGACAGACGGTAAGAAAGAACCCAGTAGGAGTCCATTCTAGACACAGTCTAGAAGTTGAAGTTGGTTTCCTGTGCCGCTTTATTTTATAATATGTGCTATTGCAGAATTTGTTTTGTACTTAATCTTATTTAATTAATGATGTGCTGGCATTGTGGGTTGTTCAATGATCTAGATTGCCAGTAACACCAAAAAAAAAAAGAAAAAAATAGCAGTTAAAGGATTAGCAGAAAAAATTACTGTGACAAGTTTGTCAATAAATCAGATATTGTTAGGAAACTTAAGTCATTGATTTGGTTACATATTCTTTATAGGTAAGAGGAGGAGGAGTTTTACTTTGTACACAGGATCACCAGTAATGGGTCTTTCTTATTAACACTTTATTATTGAGAATTTTTGGGAGGATAATCTGGAATCTCCTGTGGGTACAGAGTCTGTATGAGTGTACATGTGTTCAGATGAATCTGTTCATTCACACAGAAATTCTTTTAATTGACACTTATAAGTAATTATTTTTAAACAATTGAAATGTTTTTATTCACAGGTGTTAAACAATTTTTTCTGTAGTAAAATTTGTAAACTTGTTTGTTGGTTTATGTTTGTCATGGAATAATTCTTTGTGTTTTAGGGCATCAAGAGATTGTACCCTCAGCACTTTGACAGACGTAGAGAACTTCGTAAACTTAATCATTCCCTTCTTGTAAATTTTCTTGATCTTTTGGACCTTCTAGTGAAGTGTCCAGAATCTCCAAGACGTGCAGAAAAAGTTGAAGATCTCAGTATGTTATTTATTCACATTCATCATTTATTAAATGAATTTCGCCCACATCAAGCTAGAGAGACATTGAGAGTTATGATGGAACAGCAAAAACGACAAAGAATAGAAACTGCCCAGAGGTTCCAGAAACATCTCGATAAAGTAATTTAAAAAATTTATTTTACTCATTATGTATTTGATCATTTTGAAAAGAGTAATGAATTTACTGCATGTCTTTGTAGTAGGTTGTTTTAATATGTAAATATTTAATAATAATGTTTACTTTTGATTATGAATTTGCTAGTCAATGTGATATTAATAGCTTAATGAGTATTCATTAAATGTATATGTAAAAAAATGAGAGGAAAAAGGAGGTAGAGAGGGGAAAAAGAAAAAACTGTAGGATAAAGCAATTTGCTAGTGTGTGGAGTGATATGAGGACAGGATTAGAAATATTGCACAAAGTTGTGAGGGTATTAAAAATGATGGGGAAGTTCAGGAAATTAATTGTACATTCTGATCCTGTAGAGGCAATACCTTTCATGTGATGGTTTCAGTTGCCATGCCACCCCTTCTGTACCTAGCCCTGATGTGCTTTACCAGAGTTCACCTTCAAAACCTCAGCAAAAAGCATCTCTCATCCTTGTTCTTGTCTCAATAAGAATGTCACTGATGCAAATGCCACATATGACATTCCCATTGGTTTACTGCTACCTATTAGATAACTTTTTAAAAACAGAACAAAAGTTGAAGTCTTTAACAAGACAGAACAGACAACTAGAAGGAACTGAAATCACAACTACCTACACGAAATAGGAAAAAGTTGAGTTCAGCATGGATTGTTAGTATGAAATGTAACAAGAAACGATAACAAAACATAAAAACATAAAACCAAAAACAACAACAAAAACATAAACCATAAGACTAGACAAAGCAAAACAACAAAAACATAGGATAAGGCAAATTCAAGCAGAACCCTAAACTCTTTAGTAATCCTTTTCCTTGCCAAGTAAATGATGAAATTCTCAGCGATCACCCACTTGGTCCAGTCCCTCCAATTTACATGATCTAATGCCGACCCAATAATTTCGAGCTGATAGGTAGTATCCATGCGCATTAGCTCGTACTTAGGGCATATGTAAAGAACATGGTAGGCATTATCCAACTGTTCACATTGTGGATACATACCTGAGTCCACCAGGCTGTCTCTGCAACGTGCCATTTGCAGAAAAAAATTGCATCACATAATTGTTAGAGTGTACCCAAGAGACACCCCATAAACCGACAACATCTGGAAAGAGTCATGCATTTAACATCCACTCTCTGTCTTATCCCATCTGGCCTGCCACAAAGCATTGCCATGTTGTACAATTTTCTGCATTTTCTTTGAAGTCAACTCATTGGACTTTTAGCAACATAAGCATTATGTTCACCATCACAACAAAGGACCTAACATGCCCTGTGAACATCCCTTGAACAACATCTTGCCAACTTCATGGTTGCATTTGTGGAGGAGCAACACATTGGTGACTGAAGTAACTTTGCATAACCTGGAATTCACTCACAGTACATTCTCTCTTCTGGAGTTGGTAAATGGCAAAGGGCCATCACAGATTATTAGATGCCCTGGTAATGTCCAGGAAAATTTCCAAGACATACTCCACCTTGCTGGTTGTTATCACATTCATCACACAAATTAGGGAGTCCTCAGTACCCTTCCCAGGATGAATCCCATACGGATTCTCCATTAATAAGCCTTATGTTAGCGCAATAACCAACTAAGAGCTGTGTGAGGATAATTAAATAAATAATCTTTTTACACCATTTCTGAAAATGCTGTAAATGTACAGCCATATAATCATAGATAATTAATTATGAAACAAGTCTTCAAATAAGACAAAAATAAATGGCCAGAATTTAAAAAAAAATTAATAATACAACATAATGGCACATAAAAAGGGATGTGATATAAAATATAAATATGTAAACATAAAGATATAAAAAATATTATAGTATTACTGAATACATTATCACATAGAATATTTAGAAATTAAAACAGTTTCTGAACTGAAATCTTTGTCTAAAGCCATTTTAATTAATGTTTTCTATTCTTTGATATAATGAATCATATCAAGTATTGTTAATAGTTAATTATTATTAATGATAATATTAATCATAAATTTAAAGTATATTCATAAGAAAAATTGTTTTAATTTGTTTCTAATTCACAAGATATGAGATCAGCCAAAATAAAAAAAATCACAATACAAACACTGCCGTCCATTAACAAGGAAACAGATAATGGTGATCTTGGTTAAATAAATACATCAATTTACTATGCATGATAATGCCTGTTTTAATGAATTGATATATTGTATAAATTATTGTATTGACATATTTTCATATTTAATTAATAAATTATATTCCTATAGTATTTGATTAAATCAGAAAATTCTGCTGACTATAAGTTTGGGAAATATTTTACAGCCGTACAAAATATATGTTACACATATTTCCCTTCTCCCTCTATGAATCATGAGACCTTGCTGATGGTGGGAGGGCTTGCGTGCTCAGTGATACAGAGTAGCTGGACTGAAGGTGCAACCATGTCAGAGAGGTACCTGTTGAGAGTCAGACTAAGGAATGATTCCTGAAAGAGG
>JAAAKQ030238984.1:0-28364 GCA_010016005.3 Zanna intricata | reverse complement strand
TGAAACCCAACCACCAAAGAACACCGGTATCCACGATCTAGTATTCAAATCTGTATAAAAATAAAACTACCTTTACTAGGATTTGAAGCTTAGAACTCTTGACTTCGAAATCAGCTGATCTGAGATGTCCGTTACCACTAGACCAGCCTGGTGGGCTCAGTTAAAAAGTACTAAATTCTCCCAAAACTTTGATATATATTTCGCATACATATTGATACATAATAATATAACAAGTATACGAGACATTTGACCACCACAAGACATGTATAACGAATCGGAATTTTCCGCTAGTGATCGGTACATTCTGTTGTTAAGTAAAGGGTGACGCAAACACAGAGAAAAATATAAATGCCCTTTAATAGAGTAGGATTGTGTAGAAAAATAAATGATAATAAGAATAGTATCTACTTAACGAGTATGTAAGATTGATGTCATTTTATTCAGCTGTTATTTATTATTTTATTTTACATTTAGCAGGTGGGTTGTGGTGTGAGTTGCTCAGTAGTTTCTGTGATCTCAACTGGCCATAATATACTATTTTACACTACGATCTTTTATTGTAATACATGTATCACTAAATTTTTCATGTGTGTTTTTTTATTTTGTTTTAGAACCTCATGACTTAAACCTACCACAGTCTTTGATAACTTTAAAAACAACTGTAGAAAATTCTATAGAAGTAAATAAATCATTGAAAAATTACAATAGTCAAAGTCATATTGCTCTAGTGATAGGATACAGTAGCACAATCACAGATAGTGACCATAGTAAAGCAAAGAGTCTTGTGTCATCAATAAAGTCACTTAATCCTGGTATGCTATAACTTTAAGGTAACATTTTAGATTAATCTATTTAAAAACTTTGTCTAAGAATCAAGCATTATAATAATCAAGAATCATTACCTGTGTGTGTATGTGTTTGATGCGCAAGCTTAAACACATACTCACATATAAGAGAAAAAAGAGTACTTTTAAGTATTCACTAACTTATTTAACACAAAAGTTTAATAAAGAACAAAAATATTCTGTTCCTGAAATAATTGTTCTACAAAGATTTCTTTTATATTAACACCACCAGTATAAAATAGATTTGAATTTCTTCAGATATTATAAAAATATCTATATTTTGAAATAATAAAAGTAAGGATAAAATGCTAAAATTAAATAATTTTAGAAAAAGGACTAGGATATGACTTTTGGAAATATTCACACTGAATAGAGGAAATTTTGTTACAGTATTGTCATAATACAATGGTTTGTATTTGTTATATATTTTTATAATATAGTTTTTTTGTAATAAACAAAATGTTTTAATGATAATGCTAATTTTAGTGAAAAGTTTTATTAATAGGAAAAAATATCCTTAAGGACACTGTAATGAAGATATTGAAAAACATATATGATATCGTACATTTTTATGGGCACCCTTCATTGTATTTTTTTTTTTTTTTTTTTTTTTTTTTTTTTAAGAAGACCCTTTCAAAATTATAAAATTATCTTCTATTGAGGAAAAGAATAGAGAGGCCTTTGAAATGAGCCACAGTAGGTGGAAGCTGAATATTAGGTATATTGATAAAATAGGAAATAAATATGAGTAAAGTTGAATAGAAGAAAAGTGAAACAAGAGGCAAAATCTTCTTAAGGGATTGCTGAGACATATATATATATATACACATGTATTTTAAGGCATCCAAACTTATTTAATCTAATAATGAAAGGTACATAAAAGAATAAAACTGTAGAGGAAGGCAAAGTGATTAAAATATGTAATTGAGGGCATAGAATGTACTAATATGTTTAACATTAAAATATCAAAACAAAATAGAAAGGAAAGGAGAATACTTGAACCAGTCAAGTGATTGATGACATGAATCAATTTGGGGGATAACCTACTACAAAAGTCACTGCTATAATGGATAATTGCTACTAGCCTTTTGATTTTTGTGCTACAATATTAAGAATGCATCATGGTTATTGATTATTAAGCACTGATAATTATAAGGAAAAAATTGTATTGAAGCAAATTTTTTCTATGTTTGTCTGAATCAATTCTTCTATGTTTATCAGCTATCTGTATCGGAAACAGAAACAACATGAATAGCTGCTTCACAGCTTCATCTGATTGAAATTAATCCTTGAAACTAACACATATACATAAGCTGCTAGCAAATATGTATGCATAGTATTTTTATAAAAAGTAATTTTTTGTAAATAATTGCAAAAATAAGTTTTAAAAAATAAAGTACCAGAACCAAAAATATAAAACTAAAGAAAAAACATTTAAAATAAAGCAAGATGCCCGATTAAATTAGATATACAATATATTTTTATAATTTACCATTTTCAATGGCTGATGCTGTTGTTTTCTTCCTTGTATCAGCAGGCAATATTTTGAATTAGGACATAGAATGTGGTAAAAAAGTTAAGAATTAAGACATAGAATGTGGTAAAAAAGTTTTTGCATTTTAAATATTTCTGTTCATTTAGTATAATTTTATGTGATTTTATAAATTAAAAATTTCAATATGCTCATTTTTTAAATAAATGTAAATGTTAAAAATTTTGAATTCTTCATGAATTCTACATTAACTAGAAGTATTATGAATTCTTTTAGTCCATGTAGAATAATTATTGTTTTAAGCTATGAAGAAGAAAATCTAAGCTATATTATTTTAAACTAAGAAAAAAAAAGAAAGCTATGAAGAAGAAGAGCTTAAAAGAGAAAAGCTATAAAAAATAGTTCACTGAAAATATTTACAGAAATAAATATTTATGAGAAATGGGTGATTTGATAAATTATTATTAGTCAAGATCAGTAGTTGAAATACTAATGAAACTATAGAACAGAACCTAATTCTTAAGTCTACGTTTTAGGATTTATTGATCATTTTATGATTTGTATCAAATCTCTAATCAATTATTTTTTTTTTAATTTAAAATTACATTTTCTACAATACTGATTTTGAAATTAGTACATGTTTTTAATGTTTACAGATATGAAGTTCATTTATGTTACATCAAGGGTAAATAGCCCCAGATTTGTTCAACTAACAGCCCTACCTGGTTCTCAGGATGATAAAATTGTTGTTATTGACAATGTCAATAACGTACACGCTTTTATATCTCAGCTGCAGGATCCCCTTTCTTTTGGTAAATGAATTTCTTTTTTGTTTATGTTCTGAGTACTGCTTCTCTGAGTTATCTGCTATTTAACAAGTTAAATAGTATATTTTTCAATGCTTGACTATGACAGCCAACATTGAAGATTATAGAAACTGTCCATTTTTTGAAGACAAAAGATTATTATTTATTTTAAGTAACCATTTTTTTAACTTATATACATCAGCAAATCATGAAATCTTTATCAGTGACAATAAAGCTGTTGTTTTATATTAAGGTTTTGCTAATAGGCTTGAGTTAAAAAGACATATATTTAAAATATTTTAGGCTTAAATTATCTTTATTTAGTACATTAGTGTTTTATATTTTTTTATACATTAGTGTGTTTTTGTTTTTATCATGTTGAAGTGCATGAAAATGTTGTATTTTTTTGTGAGTAGGGATAATATTTAACTGAACAACCTGCATACTTTAAAATGTATACAAAAGACCTCACATCTGTTGATTATACCCTTACTGCATATTTGGAATACTACTAGGAAACTTATCCAGCTCTCTTTTTCTGTTTAGTCTCTGGAACTACTGTAAGGTATTACTTCAGAGGATAAATGAGGGTGATATGTATGAAGTGTAGTCTTGTACAACCTCAGGTCAGCCACTCCTGAGAAGTGTGGTTAATTGAAACCCAACTACCAAGTAACAACAACGCCAGTATCCATGATCTAGTATTCAAATCAGTATAAAAGTGATCAGTATCAAATCAGTGTAAAAGTCCTACCTTTACAAGGATTTGAACCTTAGAACTCTCAACTTTGAAATCAGCTGATTTACGATGTCGCATTAACCACTAAACCAAGCTGTGTCAATGGTATTGAAGAAATTCGCAAGAATAATTCTAAGATACCAGATGTCAAACTAGACCAAAAGCAGAATTGCATGAGATTTTTAGGTCATTGATTTCACTACTATATATATATGTGATATCATTACTGAAAGTTATGGTTTAAAAGACCCTTGGTAACCCTTCAAAAAACTGGTTAGTGTATGTAATTTAAATATAATTTACTACTGTAGTTATATACAGAAATAGATGTCTAAAAAAATGTTATTTACTGACATAAAATAACTGGTTTTACTTATTCAAAAATTAAGCAAAGTTTTATATGTAACTGTGTAAAATTATGCTGTTCAGTTTTACATAATTTATAAGTAACTAATTAAATATAGATTTAATAAGAAGGAAAGGAAGTACCAGAAACATTACTGTTGATAACTAATATACAAGCATACCATTAGCTCTTTCAGTGGCAAACCCTAAGTTAACTCATTCTAGTACAATCAGGAAACTTAATTATCCTTTAACAAGTTAAAAGTTTGTTGTTTGGCTTCACCATAGAAATGACAGTTTCATCATACATATTAATTGTCAGATGAGTTCAAGGAGATTCTTCAACCCACATTTATAGTGAAAAGTAAATTTAGAAACAAAAGGTAAAAAGAAACCTGAGGTGGTTAAATTTTATAATTGTACAAAAAAAAGAGTTGAATCTAATGATCAACTATGCTATAATTACAATGCTGGAAGAAGAGAAAACATGCCTTTAGACATGATACCATTTTTTGAGTTTCTGATATAAATTTTTAAGTAATATTTTAAAAATGAAGAAGAATAAATATAAGAGAGATTAAACACTACAAGTGAACAAGATGAACCAAGTGATCCAAAAAAAAAGTGTAAAAGTTTCTGTTCTAATATGAAATACAATAACTCTCACCAAATAGTTATAAATTTGAAAATTATATATATATTTATTATAAATGTGGAGAAATTTTTCTAAGACAGTATACTTAATTGACTTTATAAAAATTGTATTCATATAAAAATATTGTATTTTAGTAAGACTCTGTTAATATTCAATTAAAATAGCTACATTTTTCAATTTACCGCAATATTTATTTATTATAACAGTTTTTTTTTAATCATGCTTTGTTAGGTAATTAAAAAAAAGCTTAATAGTGAGTTTATATTTCTCTGAGGTACACATTTATTAAGAGTTAAGGAGAGAACTTAAATTATTTTTCATTGTTGACTAATAGATCATGTCCAGTAGCTAAGAAAGGAAAGGTAGAGCATAACAAAGTAACACAACTTAAAATAATCAACAGTATTCTTTATTATTCCAGAAACATCAGGAATCCGACTAAATTATGGACATTATTGGTAAGAATTAATGTTTTAGTGTATTAAAAAATGCCAAGCCTGACTGGGATTTGAACGTTGAGCCTTTCAGATTAAAGGCTAAATCTTTCAAAGTAACAGCTTCTTCTTTCATAACAGCTTAATAAACAACTCAACTTTCTTAAGATTAGTTATGTTATTTCTATTGCATTAAACAAATATAAAAACGAAAAGAAATCAAATAAATTTCTCCTCTACCCTTTCTGTCTTTCATAAATACTAGTTGAAGAGGCGAGCCTATGGCACACTCTCCGCAGCTAGGCTCTCCGAGCGGGTTGTCCTGGGGGCTGCATCTCGGAGTGGCATTATTAGGTGTCCAAAACTGATTCCTCTTGTGAAAAAAAAATTTTTTTTTTTTTGAATAGTGAAAATTGAAGTAACAAAAGTTATATTAGAAATGTAACTCTTCAAATTAATACTAACAAACTGGGATTTTTCGCTAGTGATCGGTACATTCCGGTGCCTATTTTTTGGTTATAGTTCATTATTTTATGAAGATAAACAATTGCATAAATAAAAAATACATCAATATATATTTCGCATATACATCGATATATAATAATATAACAAGTATACATGACCGCACGAGATATGTGTACTAACGAATTGGGGTTTTCCGCTAGTGTTCGGTATATTCTGATGCTAAGTTAAGGGGGACGGGCACACACACAGACACACCTACTGTCGGTTGCAAACGAGAATGTGAGTTTCGGCTGAAACGGAGCAGAGGGACATTTACTGTCATTGGTGTCGTTTCTATAGCAACGGTGCAGTTACTAGTTCGAACAAAAACATTGTTTGCAATTGCAGTGCCTTGTTATTTCAGCTTCCATATTATTATACATATTATTTCTTCGTTCATTGGCTAGGAAGCGTTTTAACCGTTGAGACAACGTGCCATATCAGACCGTCCAGCTAAACAAGGCACCCATAAAATAGGCGACAAAAAATGAAATGAACTGTTTGGCTAGCAACAATGTTCCGTTCAATGAACACTTACGAATGTTCGAATTATCGTCACTGATTGTTCCAAAAAAAAAAAGAGAAGAACATATAGATGAAATTCTGAAATTAAAAGGTCACACATGGCTGTGGCTTCCACCGTATATATTACATGAAGTAATTTCATTCATTTCGAAAGAAGCCCGAGGAATTTTCTGTGAAAAGATAGAAAATGTGGAAAGAGAATATTTGAAAAATGATGCACTGATAGAAATCTTAATGGAAAATTTTGTTATACAAATTAATGACGAAGATAGTGACAGCGCAGAAGAGGATAATGACGATGCAATGAAGAGCTGTTAGCAGAAGTTTTAGCCGAAGAACACTAAACAAATATATATTTTGAATGTTTTACCCGACTTTCTCTTTTCCATCCACTCTTTTTTACCTTTATTTATAAATAAAAAATCTGATAAGGACACCACATGACCTCCTTGTATGAAAATCCAAAAAATAATATGATTGTAAATAATAATTTTCAATTAATATTAAATAATCAGATGTTTTACCAACTCTATTACATATACACATATACAAAATTGTGCCTATAAATTACACACATTTTTAAAAGTCCGTAAAATTTTATTTCACTAATAACTTATGATTTTTTATCATTTTTCTACTTTTTTATTGTTAGTATTGAATTGCTGTTTATTGAATTTTATTTTATAATCACGAGTTAATTATTAATAAATCAATATATTTAAATTTAAAATAAAGTTAAAAGAAATAAATTTAAAAAAAAAGTTAAAAAAATAAAAAAGGAGTTGAAGTCCGATTCAAAGTGAAATGACTTTTCTTGTAAGATCCAAATATTTCATAAATTAAAATTTTATTTGGCCAAAACTCTGAAACCAATGAAAATAATTATCACTTATGATATATCGTTGAAAAACTCTCAATGAGGGCTTATTACTGCAGTTAAGAAAAAGTCTAAAATCCAAACCTTTTGGAGATTTTGGGCTTTTTTTGACACTTTTGGTTCAGTCGATTGCATTCAAAAAGGAAGGTGCACAATTAGATGTTACAACAGTTCTAAATCCAAGATTTCAACATCCTACGGTTAATAGTTTTTTAATCATGCGAGATGCATAAGTAGAGATGTCACGCTGAAACTAGTCAAAATGGATTCAGGGATGGTCAGAATGGATATTTCTGTTGAAATCTGAAAACCGAAATTTTTCGCAATTACAATACGTAGAAGGAAGTAAAACAAAACCATTTTTTTCTGTAAAAAATAAAAAAAATATATTTTTACAAATAAATTTATATAAAAGAGATTTTTTAAAAAAGTTATAAAAAAAAAAGATATTTGGTGATAAAATTAAAAGAAAGTAAAAACAAAACTAAGAATGCAGACATATCATCTCACTGTTGTGTGTATGTGTGCTTCTAGTGAACGTATGCAAGCGAATGTGTGTGTGTGTTTTAAGGTAGGTTATTGAAATGTTATTTATTGTAATTTTTTTTACAATCACGAGTTAATTATTAATAAATCAATATATTTAAATTTAAAATAAAGTTAAAAGAAATAAATTAAAAAAAAAAATAAAAATAAAAAAGTTGGAATTAGAGGAGAAAGAATTAGAAGTGAGGAATTAGAAAAGTATTAACAATAACTATCATGACGTCAACCACAAACTATTCGTTAAAGGACGCATTCCTCATCCTTGCAATCTCTTCTGCAATCAAAAGTACAGATGCCCCTTAGTAGAGTACTATCACAAAGATTTCAAACAACAGAAATACTTTACACTTTGATCTGGTATATACAAATAATTTCACAAAGAAGAAGCAAGCCAAGTTTTTTATCTAAATTTCTCTGTGTTTGAACAACCAAAGATGGTAAGGTGTAAAATTTTGAGACGTTTTCATGTCAATTACCATAAAGTGTTAGCTGTTATTATATCTGTTCTGTACAGTTAAAGGAATTTCTGTATTTTCTTTTAGGAACAAGAAGTTTAGTTGCTCCTCTTTGTAAAGGAGCATCAGAATCAAAATATGAAGAATACATTACACCAGGACAGCCTGTTAAATATAGAATTCACCCAGACTATCTGTGCGGTTCATCTGCTCTTCAAGTTAAGGTGAGAATTCTGTTACTTTCTTGAAAAACAATTTACTTACACTCTGACGTAAATTTATGTCAGTAAAATATTAGGAATTTCTGATTTGATTAACTGTTACACAACTACAGATTAGAAGTGGCAATTCAAAATGATGTACCACCAAGGTCAAATCGAGCTAGTGTCTCCTTAGGAAGTGTTTTCATTTACAAAAATTAAAAATTACAGTTAATTTTAATGAAATCCATTCATCACGTTCACACGTTCGTCACTCATTCATCACGTCACGTTCGTCACCATTCATCACTCATCCATTCACACGTTTGCGGACAGTTTGATTCTGTTATAGCAGTCGTGATTTAAGAGAGTCCCCCAGCAGCACTATTTCCAAAAATACTCTACCTATCAATTAAATTTTTTTTTTCTAAATTTGTGATAATAAAAGGGATAGAAACACATAATTAAAACATGACTGCTATAACATATCTGACCCAATTTGTTATATTTTTCTCTTGTAGGTCAGAACTGTTTTAGCAATCGCATGCTGCAAGTATTTCTAGTTGCTTTTTATGAATGAGTTACTCGTATATTTATTATAAAAGTATGCAGTGATTTTTCTTTTTGTTATTTATTTAAAATATATATTTTAATGATTAATATTTTAAAAGAACATAAATGAAACAGTAATCAGCAATTATGAAACACAGTAAAAATCGACTTAGAAATTTAAAATGAAAACAAATTCTCAAGTAATGGATTTGATATTTCTCTCATATACTTAAATGAGAATTATAATAAATTCAATATAAATTTTATACAATTAAATTAATTAAAAATGCAATATTTCAATAAGAACATAAAAACTTAATAATTCACTATTGCTTTAGTTCTTTTAGACACTTTATTGAAATTCATATAAATATTACAAATAAAACTACTCAAAAAGTGTAAACTTATATTTTTAAAGTTTGTTAAGATTTTTATGCCATTCTTCAAAACACTTAACCATACACATAATGGTATAAGACAAATCTTACATCTATATTGAATCTTCTTTCGTTTTGTTTTGAGCGCATTTATGATACTTAAGGTAGTAAGCCAACCAAGGTTTTACGTTTCCAGCCATCAGGGATTGGAATATCTTCTTGAAAATGTATTTCATCACCTTCAACAAAAAGTAATGTTGAATTATTTTTCTTAGGTCTCGGTTTAAGTTGGCTTAATAACTGTTTACCATGTGTCTTCTGGTAGCCTTCTGGTAGATGTATTAGTTTTAAATTAATCATGTCTTAGCAGTCAATAAAAGGCAGTTTTGAATTCAATTTTCCTTAAATAAGAGGTATACACATGAGGATAAACAAGAGGATACACATTGTATCATCAAGCAAATAAAACATTACTTTTTTATACCATCTTATGGTTTTTCTTTGACATGAATAATATGATGTCAGTTGATCACATCAATCAATCCTTGACATGTTTTCATTGCGAGAAACTATTTCTGCTGGTTAAGTTGTTTTTTGCCTTAACGACTTTCTGCTTCAGTCATCTCATAATGGTGTCCAGTTGTAATACATAAGACCTCTCGCTTATCTTTCCATTTAGAAATATAAATTTTGCCTTTCCTCAACCATATATGATCACTTTTTTTGATGTTATGTTTTATCACTTCTGGTAGATTTTCCTGTTGGTCTAAACGTAATGTTTCTGTTGAATGCGTTTTTTCTCCAATAATTTTGATGCATTAATTTTTGATGCATTACAAGTCAGCCTCGAAAAAGCAACAGCCTTTGATCCAAAGAAAAAGGCTGGTCAGGATAATATTCTTTTTGGAACTTTTTAATAAGCTTTTCTAGTAACATATTGCATCAAAATCAGGGAAAACAAATAACTGAAAATCTAAGAATCTGCTCAAAACGTCTGCCAGACATGGCAACTAAAAAAATGAGGTGATAGTAACGTAGAAAATTTCACTTGACCACTGAGCAAAGGCCTAAAACTTTTTGAAGTTCTTCAAATTTTACAGCTTTAAAAGTATTTCCTATTCATTTGTTCTTTCTTTGTAATTGTACAACTATTTTTCTTTACTGGTGTAATGATTAACAGCTTCCAAAATAAAATGCATCACATCATTATCCTATAATTTACTAAAAACATGAAAGGGTGCAATTAGCAATTATTATTGTCAGTTATTCTAACAGCAGATTTACCAGACCCAAAATCAGGAATTGCAGCTAGCGAGTTTACCCAAACATCAACATCAACTGAATTGCCATGTTACTTACTTGTGAAGTAGAGGATTCATCTTGTGAAGAAAGTGAGGTAGGGTTAATTACTTCTTCACTTGTGTCTGTTTCTGTAGACGAATGTGAGTCACCTTAACAAGCTAAAAAACCAGGGTCGTCATTTACATCATCTATTGAGAGATATTCCATTTTAATTCAACAAATGATCAGTGCATCACTATTTTTGATTTTGATGATATTTGATATATGAATATGATAATTACCCTTCTTGTAGTGGGAAAATTTTTTTTTTATATCTAAAAAAGTTTTTTTCCTGAGTAATAGACTATTTTCTAACTTGCCAACAGGTAAAAACAGCCATTTTCGTCACTTTTTCCATGAGCTGTAGCATTCTTATTTCACATCATACAGAGACCAAAAGGGCTTTTTGGAAAGAGTAAAGATGGAATTTCATCTTAGTGTACTGAAATTTAATTTTGTTATAACCAAATCTTGTAATGCTTACTGAAGTTACATTTACAAATTGTTTTTTTTTTTTTCAAATTTTGGGCCCAAAATAAATAATGAAGGGCTTAGGGTAACAGATCTGTTTTTTACCTTTAACTCTTAGATACAAGTAGTACTTATAAAAAAAAAATTTTTTAAATTGGACTCATTACCGAGTGTCCTTCTTTAAAAAAAATTGGCCACTATATTGTACGATTTTGAAAATGTCTCATTTTTGGGGTCCATAAACCACATGTGGAACAGGTGATAAAAATCTGGAATTTTTACAGCAGTAAGTACCTTTTATGTGCTTTAAAACCACATAAAATTTATTTTGTTACTAAAAGGGTTGACAAGTAATGAAGCCATCAAAACCACTAAAAACACTGTTCCTTCTAACTTTAAACAACATATCCAAAAATATTGATGTTATGAATTTTTTTTCAGATTATAAAATTTACAGCTAAACTCATTAGAATGAAAAAATTGATAATTGATAGTCAATTACAAATGATTAATAATTACAAAATGATAAGTATATTAACAAGAACAGTTCAAATTCAATTCACTTTTATCTTATTTTACTCCTGCTAATGGGAATTGTAAATAAATCTTGTACTTTTTGATAAAAAACTTAACTAACATAACTTAGTGCTCCTGCCATGTTTTTACAAAGTAGAACAGATAAGTCCTCATTCATCTTTGGTGTAATGTTGTGTCCTCTTTAAATAGCTGATAGAAAAATCTCTGAAGATGTGAAAATCTTTAAAATATTTTCCACTTGAACATATGTTTGATTATTCCCTTAATGATTTCTTGATGAAGTACCAGAACCCTGCAGATGGAAAAAGTGTATTCAATATTCCTCTTCACTTTTATGTATTTTGACTTCAATGACTTTGCCTAACCACCACTTGCCATTGTATAAGCGGTAGACATAATTTTTACATTTTGGCTTTGGTAAAGCTCTAAAGCAATCAGAAACATTAATGTCCTTGTGTACCAATACTAATATAAATGTTTCTGATTCAGAGGTCACCCAGATTTTTAGAATAAATTTCTGACTTGTTGGAACATAACTGTGAATGGTTCTTTTTTCTGGGACTGTTGTGATTACCTGATAATAAGAACTGAGGTATTCTTCAGTCCCTTGAACATCTTTATTAGACCAGAAAATAAATGTTATATTTTTTATATTGGCTTTGTAATAATTTTACACTTCAGAAGAAATTTAATTGTTGACTGTCCTTTGAAGGCTTACTTTAGTCACAGTCCATTTTTCAGTTCTACCAGTAACATCACATGGTCCTTTTCCATGGTATGAGGCAAACAAATGCCATTCAACTGCAATTTCAAAATTTTCTTGATGGTAGCACAAATTTATGAAATTAATTTTGTTTTTATAATGGACTGAGTGCCCTCATAAAAATAAAAAAATTGTTTAACTTGTGGTAACAGTGTTTCTATTTTATCTATAACTTCCTTTCCAAAGCAGAAGAATGATTTATTATTGTGTCAAGTACTTGCCAATCACACAGTAGCTTTGGCTTTATAATTTCCCTTCTTTTTAAAAATATATGAGAAATGTTTGTACTGTGGCATAAGATTTTGACCATGGCATAAGATATGACTGGACTTCACACTGTATCAAAAAAAGGAAAATTGTGAGATAAATCTCCCATTACAATACAATCACCCCTAACAAGTTTTCCTATTTAATGTTGAGGAAATTAGTTGTTTCTTTGCAATAAAGTGATGCCTTTTTAGACTATTTAAATTTTCAGTAAGTTTATCTAAGTACTCTTGAAATGGAAGAATTTGACTAGTTAGTTCACAATGTCAACAGAAACCCACTGTTTGAAGATAATTTCAGAATCAAAATCATCTCAGTTCTCTTGCAGTAATCTGAGCATTTCATTAGTTCCGAGACAATTTTCACACTGTGACAGCATACACATTTCATTTTCTATTCACATACCATGGTAGAAAGGAGAATTTTACGTTCATGTACATTCATATTTGTATATCTTAAATCAGCAAATTTTGAAGAAATAATTTATAAAATATGTTTTTCTTTGAAGGTTGCATACAGTTCTTTTAAGTTACATAAGATAAACCTTTTTTTAATATCAATTTAATTCCCGTTAACTTGTCTTATAGAGACACAATCCTTGTCTGGCATCATTCGGCTGTGTGTATCATCATTCTGGTAAAAATCTTGGACATATTTAATTACATCTTTGTCAGTTACTTGACTTGATTTCTTTTTGCTGATTTGTGGCAAAATTCCACTTGTTTTAACTAACTGTTTGGATTGACGAGCTAAATATTGACTAACACTAAATTTATTTTGAATTTTTAGAATGCTCCAGCTCTTGGTAATAAACTTAAAATATTATTTTTTTCCTGGGTTGATATAACTGTTTTCATTTTATTCTTTATTTTTAATATTAATTAATTCTTCATATTTCCTACCTAAATCAGCATAATTTTGTGATATTAAACTGGTTTCATCTATAGAAATATTTAAATCAAACAAATTGTTTAATTTACTAGTAACTGACTCTGCTATTTTTGTAACTTTATTTTTTTAAATAGATTCTTTCGTACTGCTCATCATTTTTTAACTCTAATGAGGGAAATGCCAAGTTCTGCACAGGCTTTATTCACCAACTCTACTATAACACATTGAGGCTCAAATATATCTTGACATTTCGGTTCGCTTTCTGTATCATCTTGTGGTTTTTGTATTTTGTTTAAGCATTTTATACACGGTGCACTGCCTGGAATTAATTTTAAAATGGGATTGCTTGTTAAAAGTGTCAAAGATATTTCTTGAAGAGATTTCTTAACTAGTTTAGTGTCACAGTTAAATGGGTCACAGCAATTTCTCCCATTAATATGAAAATATTTATCTAAATATTCAGTTTTATGAAAAGTATAGATATTTTTTTACTTCAGTACATCCACTTCTTAAAGATATCAATGTTATTTGCTGTTCAGTAAGCTCTAAAATATTGTACAATACTGAAGATCTACTTTAAGTCAATTTGAGAGATACTGTTTCAGTGTGAATGGCAACTGAATATTCCATAATCAGTTTTAATAAAATGCAAGGGGTCATACAACAATAATACAGTTAGTATAAATTATAAAACTACTAATTGAACCTCACTTTATCTTATCCCTGATTTTCTACAGCTAAAATAAAAATTTCTCTTATTAATAAAATTAAAAATAAAGGATAACACATAAAAGAGAAATGTACTGCTAACAAAATTAATTTATAAACATGTATACATTACTTAACTACGATACCAACACTAGCAACAATACAACAAATTACATTGAAATCAAAACAGTAACTGAGCTTTCTACAATGTTTATGTTCAGGATTATGCAAACATTCATGTCCATGCCTGCCTATTCACTTTCATGTTTAAACATGAGTTTATGTGTATAAGTCATATTTTAAGTAACAAACTATCTAGAATATAAACTATCTCATTATAGACATATCAAACTATTTTGTATAGTAGGCCTACATTATTATCTGAAAAAACAAATGTTGTGAATTTTTTGTATACATTGTTGCGGATAGAAGGTGTTTTTAGCAGTTTTTATGGCGTCATTACTCATCAACCCCTTTGACACAATTTTAACAAAATAAATTTTATATGGTTTTAAATAAATTTTATATAAAAAGTACTTAACTGCTGTAAACAATTCAGATTTTTGTCACCTTTTCCACATGTGGGGTTTTTGGACTCCAAAAATAAGACATTTTCAAAATCGTACAATTTCGCAGGCAATTTTTTTTAATGAAGGACACTCGGTAACTCCAATTTTTTATAAGTATAATACCTATTAATTAAAAGGCAAAAAACAGGCCTGTTACCCTAAGCATATCATTATTTATTTTGGGCCCAAAGTTGAAAAAAAATTTGTAAACATAACTTCAGTAAACATTACAAGATTTGGTTATATAACAAAATGAATTTTGAATACACTAAGATTTCCATCTTTACTCTTTTCAAAAAGCCCATTTTGGTCTCTGTATGATGTAAAATAAGAATGCTACAGCTTATGGTAAAAGTGATGAAAATGGCTGTTTTTACCTGTTGGCAAGTTACAAAATAGTCTCACTCAAGAAAAAAGATTTTTTTAATATAAAAAAAAAATGTTTTCCCCACTACAAAGTGGTTAGTTATCATATATCAAATATCATCAAAATCAAAAATAGTGATGAGATAAAAGTTTTGAAAATTTGTTGATATAAAATGGAATAACCCATGAGCTATCTGTTTCAAAACCATTTTCTTCATTAGACTCATCAATTGAATTATTTACAGAAAACTTAGATGTATTTGACTCACAACTAATAGAAACATTTAAAGCAGCTGTCACCTTCAATTCTAAATCACTGGTGTTGCTATTTGATATATTGAAAACATCAAATTCTAAATCATTGTTATCACTATTTGAAGAATTTGGAACATTTAATTCTGAATTGCTAATTTTAGTGTAGTGATGTATGATGTATATGTGAACAACTAATTCTAATTAACTGACATTACTGTTTGAAATGTTAGAAAAATTTGGTTCTGAATTATTAATAGTATCATAACTAATTGTTTCATTATTATTACTGTAATCATGAACATGAGAAATGTTCATAGTTGCCCTGTTTACCTCGGTTGTGTTTACACCATTATCATGATTATGTTTAGCTGATTATCAGGACATCTACTGAAATTACTAGAAATACTATTTACATTGCCACTCATTACCTTAACTCAGAGTTCATCATCATCACTAATTTCTTGTAAAATATGGTCGAATTTTTTATGAAATAAATCTGAAAATGAGTCCATTATTGACAAATACTTTATATTACTCACAAAACTACAGAAAGCCAATCAATGGTGAACACAATAATTATAGTCTAAAGAATACTGGAGCCAGCATCATGATCAGTACAACACTCGGGAATGGCAGGAGAAGAGAAAATGGGCTGTCAACCTTAAATTAAAAGCACGCTCAGTTGTTTTGCATCTCGTACCAGCACAGAAACGTTGAGAGTACAAGAATACACCATTACAATGATGCTACCAGAGCTATCAGGGCAGTAAAGCATGGAATCATATTGACTGCTATAGCAGTCATGTCCAGCACAAAAACTCACTTGTTGCAGGACAACAGACTGTAATGTGACTGCTACAGCAGTTCTGTCTGAAAATATGTTAATTAAACTCAGTCTTAGGTTATACAATAAAACTTTTCATAGTTGAACATTTATACATTATCAAATAAAGTAGTTTTAGACTGAAGTCAGGTCTTTGATTGGTTATTGCAGAGTAATGAAAAAAACTCATGATTGTATTTCAACAACACAATACATGGATTAAAAAAAATAAATAACTACTCCATTCATGAATGGCTACTCCATTCCACGACTTTATTATATAACACACGCGCGTAGTATTTTGCAGTAATTTTATTTTTCAATAATAATTAAGTTTAAATTGAGATTCTAATGTATAAGCCACTTATGTTGCCTATCCCTAGTTTCCATAAACCCAGCGTGAGAATGAATGCAATGCAGCTGCAACCTTTTGCTTTCTTTATTCTAATTGAAAAAATAATTAAGTCTCAGACAAGAGCTTGTTGAGTTATCATGTATACTTAAGTCTCAGTCGTGGACTCGTTCGTTATTGCATGGTCCTATTTTATGAATCATTAGCATTTACGCATAATGACATAAACCGTGCATATTAAATAGTTAACGATTAATTATTTGCAGTTAAATGTATATTACTTATAATAATGTCAGTCGTAATAAAGTTCGTTTTTTAAAAACGTAACTTGTTGAGTATCAAACTTAACTGGCGCAGTCGGTAGGACCCTTCAAATTGTAACAGCGCATATGATATCAATTGTTAATGAAAGGAACTAAATAAAATAAAAGTCATCTCGAGAAACTAATTTATATAATTTCTTCGATCTTGAATCATTAACGAGGTGCAGCGAACGACGAGAATAAGAGCATATTATTCAACGGAGTCCACATCGAAATCAGCAATCGACGTAGTAGGGGAGCTACCAGATCGATTTAATCTTCGAATTGCAGCGACATAGAAGAGAGGACATCTCTATAAACTGTTTCAATTGGCAGAATTAGCAAATATAATACTGATCGACAACCCACTCATCAAAGGCACCGATTTTGAAGACCGATCGACAACGGCAACAATCTACGAAGGTAACCCAATTCCATATTTAGGTAACCATCGCTGAGACAAGTAATAAAGCAAATGGGATTTAAATAGAAAAAATGTCAAAGTCGTAGAAAGGTTTTGATTGAAAAACTACACATTGTCGACTGTAGGTTTATTACTGAGCATTTATTCGTAAGTATAGGACTGAATCCCAGCCAGTTATATACATGATGAATCGTAGGTAGATACTAAGCTTACGTTTAAGAAATGTAGGCAGTCTGAATTAGAGCTAGCATACTTACAGATAACAGTTCTGATCGTCTAATTGATGTTCATGCGGGTTCAGAAGATGGTTTTGTTGAAGGGGCTTTATTTATAAAGCTGGTAGCGCATGTTGGTGACAATCCCGGACAAATGGATTCGAATAATTTTCAGAAGTGGGTTAAAGAAAAACTTCTTTGTTTACCGTCTGATATTTGTTCCAGTTAGTTGTATACCTGCTAATAGCGTTGTTGTCATTGACAATGCCCCCTATCACAGCAAACAACTTAACAAATCCCCCATGAAATATTCGGTTAAAAAGGACTTGGCTGCAAGAACAAGGAATGTCGTGTTCGATGAACATGAGAAAATGTGAATTATATCAGCTGATAGAATTCCACAAACCTCAAGAAAGGATTTACCTTATCGATGAATTCTTTAAATCCTATGGTCACAATGCCGTTAGGTTACCGCCTTATAATTGTTAACTAAACCCAATAGAACTCGCATGGAGTAAAATAAAGAAAATAATGCGCAGGCGTAATATAACTAACGGCAGACTTCTCGCTATTTCAGTTAAAAAATATTACGGCTGAAGCGATAAAAAATGTCACGGTTGAAGACTGGAAAGGATATTGTTCGCATGTACAAAAAGTGGAAGACGATTACTGGAAAAAAGACGGTATTGTCGACAATGTGATGAACAGCTCGATTATTTCTTTAGAGGAAGATGATAGCAGTGATGAGTGCTCGCACGACGAATTTGAAGACGAGTCAGACCTGGCTGAACCATTATCAGAAGAAAATTTAGTTTTAATCAGTAAGTAAAACGTAAACATAAAATAGTATTATTTCATAATTTTATTGTTTCATTATTACGAAAAATTACTTGTTGTAATCGATCTAAAATCTTTTATGATCAATATAATTTCGATTAACAAGAAAATGTTTTCATATTAGTTAGTAGTGCTGGGTTTAGATAATGTGGCGCGAAGAGCCGCATCCTTAGCCTCCGCTTGTCGTTAGACCAATACATTATATATAAAGGTACTAACTCTAAGAATAAAAACTATTCAGGTAGGATCTCATCTACTGAGTTAATTATTTCAAACTGTGAAGTATTCTTTCAGATTAATTATATTGCACTTTAATAACTGCTGTACAAAATGTATTTCAGGCTTTATCTTAGTAGTATTGTAAATTCGTTTACTTAGGGCTGTAAAATCATAACTGGTTTACAGCCAACCACTCAACTTGTATATAATCTTTTACTTCATTGTTGGAATTTGGCTTTGAATCCCACGTTATTGCATATTTATATAAATTCATAAATCCTGTATTATAATTTTTTCGTTCTTGATGGTGAATAATCAATCGCTACCCTTTGTTTCGACGAATACATGTATAGGTCGAATTCCAGTTTCTGTGAGTGATATGAAAGTTGCTACAAACATTTTTTGTAGTCTAACATTATGTGGTTTAGTCAAACTCCTCAATCTCTCAAATACTTTTTTATAACTCTCATATTAACTCTGTTGGACAATGTACGCAAGATTCATGGTGCGGAACCTTTCAGTTGAATTTTGAAGCACTTCCGCTTATCCATTCGCTCTGAAATTTCCATACAGGTTTGCTCCTGATGACAACATATTTTAGCAACATTTTTAAGTCGCTAACATACCCCTAAGTTGCTTGGGGAACAATGCATATTTAAGGGTTTACATACATCATATTTTCTTACATTTTGTGCTATATCTCGGGAACCGTTTGACCAATCTCGGATCTGTTTGGTATAGTATCTGTTTTGGCCCTCCCCTTCCAACCCGGCCATCCACCAGAAACTCCCCAAAATCAGATCCCTAATTTGTTGAAATTTTTCAAAAAATTAGATTTTAAGCCTCATCCGACCCCTAAAAAAAATTTTACAGCCCCCAAACCCAGTTTTTTTCGTTTTTCCTCGGAAAACAAACTTTGACTCCCCCACCCCTCCAAATTTGACCCCCTCGTTTTTTCGAGTTTCTTTTATTATTAGAAAAACTTTGTTAAACCCATTATTTTCTCATTAGACATAAGGATAAAGGTGTCATTTACACCTTTTAGAAATAAAAGGTGTAAATTTTAATCGGTCAGTAAAACTACTAAGTTAAGGTTTGATTGTTCTTTATTAAAAATTACACAACAAAATATATAGTTCTAATAATTTAAATTAATTTCTTTCTTAAACATTTAATCCACCATAAACATTTTAATTATATTGGAAGACCACGCAAAAGAAAATAGCTGCTACCTGTGGAATCTCCTTTTCCATGCTTTATATTATACGATTGGTCATATAATGTACTAAGTCACAGTATAATTCTTGTTTTGGTTTATGAAGGATCTTGCTGTTCAAATTTCAGATGGTGAACTGGGATCAAGGAGACATCCAGGTTTGTATGTCTCGTACTGAATCAGCCACAGGAGTAACTCCACAATGCAAAATAATAAAAGCCAAAGAAGAATATGTGTTTAATATAGCTAAGCCTTGTGAAAAACATAAAAAACAAAAAAATCAAGTTGATTCTTCACAAAATTGGTTAGAAACTTGCAGACCTATTTATCTAGATGTCTCTGCACACTCAACTTCCAAAAAATGTTCAGGTAAGACTTATTAACTTTTTATATTATGTGAAAAAATGATTAATTAATTAATTTATTACTATGTAGTAAAATCCTTTTTTATGACCCAATTTATACCTTTATTATTTACTTTTTATCAATATTCTATTTTTGATTAAATTACAATAGCTTCACTTATGTTAGTAAAACAATATTTTTTAATAATTCACTATGGGATTTCTTTATATGCTAAAAAAATCTATACATTAAATGTGTGCTGCTAACAGTACTATTCAGCTTGCTTGAAGCATTTGTAACTACATGAATTTTATTGATACTCTAATATACATATATATCAACAAGGTTACTATATAGGATATTATATATATATATATATATATATATATCAGAATGTAGACTCACTAATGTTTTATATATTTGATTTTGTTTCAGAAAAGGAATGCCGTTTTCCTGATCAAGTAAAATTTAATATTATTCTTCAGGGACTTCGCTGTGTTGAACCTTACAAAACAATTTGTTCATCTAGCTATACATTTTCTCCAGATATCATAATGATAGCTATTCCATTATTTTTAGTGGTCTTTAATTACCTGGTTTAGTATCAGCAACAACATTATTTTTTTCCTTAAAGTATTTGTGTTTTCATGTAGTTTTTTTTTGTGCCTGTAATGTAAATAAGGTGATATGTTATTCTATTTGAGTGACAACAGTAATGTACTTATTATATAAAGTATTATAATGAAACTTGTGCAATTATGAAATGCTGTGAAACTTGTGTCAAGAAATTACCTTTTTTACCAGGGCATTATTGTTTTAATAAGCAATTACATTCAATTCGCATTAATGCGATTAAGTAATTCGCATTTTAAAATTATTTTTCTATTTTAATTGTATCATTCAAAGTATTTATTTAACTTCCTTTTTGAAGATTACAATGTTTTGGTCAACTTCATCACTTTTCATTAAATAATATTGTCCTTAGTTGCTTCTCCATCTTTAATAGATATTTCTGAAATTTTCCCTTTAGTTAATGTTACTTGAGTGGTTTTTTGTTAGAAATTTATCAACCTTATCCATAAGGCATGAAATCTCTTTAAAATTGTAAACTTTGATACAACAGATTGAACTAAATTTTAAAAATAAATCATTTTTAATAATTTACTCCAAATTGCTTTTAGTTACCCCTTGGCTTCTTCAGCAACTCTTGAGATTTTAAGAACAAAAGCTATTAATATTATAAGAAAAAATATAAGCCAATATATTATAGTATTAATAAGCCAAAAATGTTTTGAAAGGAATCAATGAAGATTATCACAAAATAAAACATATTAAAGTATTTTTTTTAATAAAATTTGGTTCAATCTAACATTTCAAAAGTTCATAGGTTTAGATTATATGAACTGCAACAGTTCATTCTTGTTTCCATTATCTTTTATTTATTTATTTTTTTTTATTAGTTACTGATATTGTTACTGTTTTCAAAGATTGTATATCTATTCCAATAAATTTTTTTTTCTTTGCAATTTTAATAAATTCATGTGTGATCCTGCAGCAAGTCAACTACATATTTTTAAGTTAATTCAAAAAATTCCATTATTAGCTACATTTTTTCACAGTATGTGCTGCCTATACCATTATGATGTAAATTACTTATAGATGGTTTCACTGTACATTTCATGATAATTAACTTAAATGAAAACTAACTGCTATTCTCTTAAAAATATTGAAAGCAATTTTTTCAATGCATACCACAAAACTGACTTCAGGAGTTCACCTCAATTTGTGGGTATATTGTGAAGTTAATTGCTCTTTCAATAACTCTAAAGAGAGAAAACAATTAATCTCCAGTTGTAGAAAATAAGCTTTCTCCATTGTAACACACAGGATTAAATATTCTCCATTAATTTATAATAATTTATTTAACTGTTTAAAAAGTAAAGTGGTTATTTATGTTGAATAAGAGGTTGTATATTCTGGCTAATTACTTTCTATAAAAGATGTATTATTTTCAAGGGTATTATATATTCTAAAAAATCTAAAATATAATACATCTTTATATGAAAAGATTATATAATTATTTTTTTTATATTTATTAATTTATGATTTGTCACTATATGTTTATTTTTTTTTTTTTAAGTTCTGTTATTTCACTCATGAAATAAAACTTATTAAAAACTAGACAAAAATATTAAAACTAGTAAGGAATACCATTATTCATGCTCTAAAATGTATGACAACAGTGCCTTTGTGCCCATACAGAGACTTAACTGAAAACTTGTTAGAGAAAATGAAATGTTACATATCTCTTTGACAGGTAACATTTAATGAACAACATTAGAAATAAATGGGTAAAAAAATATTTTTATATAAAACTAGAAGAATTATGGCATCAAAACCTGAAGATTCCAAGCCTAACATTTCCAAAGATGAATTAATATAAAATTTAAATAAAACCAACATACTATATTGGCCAACTGCATGCCACCATCACTCAACACTCAAGAGTACACATACTAGATTGATGAGTAAATTATTAAAGTTCTATTTGCAATTTTATTTGTTATATTAATGTCATCCTTTTATCATTCTACACTGTAGGGGTACAATAAATAAAGGGGTAAAATAAATACAATAGAATGTCAGTGAAAAATTGGTAAAATGATAGATCCTAAACAAGTATTTTATTTAAAACTATACAATTTTTAAAAGCCTCACAAAACAAATTTAATACTTGAGATTATATGTTAACATTTTCTGTTGAAATTGAAAATTGGATTGAACTTAAATTGTATCTTTTTCATTTAGTTAAGTATTTCTGTGTGTTTATATAATTCATAATAATAGAATATATGAATACATATTGTGTGTGTGTGTGTGTGTGTGTGCGCGCGCGTAGAATACCAAGGTTGTAATTAATGTTGATAGATTTGTGATCTTGCAGATACAAATCACAAATCTATGAACACTTAGGTGTATTATCTATGCCACAATTATCCAGTAAAACACTGACTTCCATAATAGAATTCCATAGACAGAAATTCAAGTAATCAATCAGCTGACTGGTTAATGACATTCTTTTTATCCTTCTCCTTTCTGTTTTATGCTAATCTTACAACCTCAATATAATTATTGCATTCTATATCATGAATTATGTATTTATATATGCTTTCAAAATATCATTTGAAAAGAAATTGTCCCCAAAAACTAACACAATTAAAAAAAAATAAATATAAACAACAATAAAATCAAAATAGTAACCCAATTTAAATACCTTTGTGAAATAATAGGACAAACTAAACAAAAAAAAAACCTTTATAAGAAGAAATCTAACTAGCTAAAGCTCAAAAATTAAGCTGGTATACTTACAATAAAAAATCCCTGTCAATAAATAAAAAACTAAGACACTAAAACACACTTATAAAACCAGAAGCCACTTATGCAGCAGAAATACCTTCCACCTGAATGAACAATTAAAGACAGACTACAAAAAATCAAAAGAAGAGATGGAAGAACCTGCATCGATAAAAAGTACCAGAGACAGGCAGTGCTTGGTTGTGCCCAACAAAGTACAAAGAGTTAGGAACCCATCACTGATGTCATGTGGAAGAGGAAACTAGGATTCTTTGGACATATCTTGAGGATGCAAGATTCAAGACTTTTAAAACAGCTAAAAATGCTACCTAATGTTGAAAAATGAAAAAAACTTTTTCAAAAATGGTGGGTGATAGAAATTCTGAGTTCATATTCGTTTTCAGCATCAAAAAACAGATTAAAATCATGTATTGCATATTTGAAAAGAAAAATTATGTTTATCAGAGTTATTAATAATATATATATATATATATATAGAGAGAGAGAGAGAGAGAGAGAGAGAGAGAGAGATGAAAATATGCTAGTACACTAGATATATTAAATAATAATAATAATAAATTACAAATCACTTGAAGAAAATATAGTATTCCAGATATAAATATAGATGATGGTTGAAAAAGAATTTAAAGCACAAGAGGGGAAACTGGGGCATGGTGGAAAATTTTGAGGTGAAGGGACTCACTTCTGTATTGCTGTAGTTCATGAAAAGCACTCTTAAAAGAAAATTAACATCTCTCAACAATTAATAAAAAATCTCTTGAAAATTATTTTTAAGAGATAATTTTGAGAATATTTTTATAATTACTAAATTAATTTTTTATTGTGATTGTTTAACTGAACCATAAGCAGAAAATCTGCAATAGCCTTTACATTTTGAGTGTTAATACGTGGTGCTTTGCTGTACCATAATATTATAACCAGACTAAAATTTTAATTTCTCTTATAAAACTATTTTACTGGGAAAGTGAATATTAATGAAATATACAACAAAATGAACACCATAATATATTTAACATTTCTATTGTGGAACAAAATTCATTTAGTTAATATTATCAAACACCATCCATAACATTTAATATATTTTTAAATAGCTATTGAACATTTTACATACCATACATTTAAAGAATAAAAATAATGTAATGTTTCTTAGGCCTAATTACAACTTTTTAATTAATTAAATACATTGGACATATATAAATGCTGTATATATGTACACTAAAACATTTTGATTATGAAACAAGCTTGAAATACAATCATTTTAAAGTTGTAACGATTTTAAAACAAAGTTTTGTAATATATTTATACTGTTTTATATGCAAATAACAACAACAATGTGCATTATTCAAAATTATCAGAACGGTGCATACAACTATGCATCCCTTCATATATTTTCTAATAAACTATTCAAATCGTGTGTTAATACATACATTTAATTAAATTAACCCTTAAAATACAGTTTGATTTTCTTTGTACATAGAACTTATGGTATTTAACAATAATTACTAATATACTCACAATTTTACATAACATTCCATTTAATAATAATATTTTCTGATGTATGCAATATATGAATGAGTCCAAGCTTTTACTAGATGGAAGAAATCCAGGGAATAATTACAATACTGACCAAACAAATGCTTTCACATCTTTTGCATTAGTAATGATTTACTGGACTATAGCTGTTACTAACCAGACTAACTGACTGAATGCATTCTTGTATATGGTACTGATCAAAAGTTGACTACTGATAAAAAATTATCAAAATTTTTTTATAATAATAGCAGTAGTATGGTTAGTACAGAATGTGCTCACCCACTCATCATATTGCAACTGTGCAGAACTTAGACTCAAACAAAACCAGTATTTGTGAGCAAATGTGAATTACTGTCCATTTGTTATATGTATATAATAAAAATAAGTAATAAATATGTTTTAATAAAATTTAATAAAATAAATAATAAACATGACTTGTTATTAAATAAAACTAAATATGAGCTATATTAACAACAAAAGAAGCTTTAACCAAAAAGTACTTGGATTCACATATAACGTAAGGGTTTATCTGATGATCCCTCCTAAGAATTAACCTTCAAAAATAGTTCTTAAACCTTAAGATAAACTATTGTATAAGGTTTTACTTAATGCTTTATTTCGTTGTAATAAGCTTAATATTTATATCTCATTTTAGTAAAGCTTAATATAAGCTGTAAAATTATTTCACTTAATAAAAATTAAATGAGGTATTAGTACCATAGATTTTTTTTTGGTTGTCTTTTTATCGTTTTTACATTCAGGTTGGTATTGAATGTAGCAATGATTAATATAAACTGCAGTTGTAATCATAAAAATATCTTTAATGTAAAAGTTTTTACAGATTTATTGTTCTTAAATTCACTAGCTACTTCAAAAAATTCAGCAGTGATGTAAAATAATAATTTTGAAATATTCACTCAATTTCTTTTTCAGTTTATTATATTTATCCCTACTAACATAAAAGCAGGAACATTTTACCATATTAACAGGAATGTTGGTGCATTTAAAATATTCAAATTTAAAATTTTTAACTATATTGTATTTTTATCAATGACAGTAAAAGATTGTTATTCTTTTCAGAATTGTAAGACAAAGAAAATTGCAATAGATTGTTTATTATCTTTCTAATAATCAATATTTTCGTCGTAAAATATAATTAATTAATTTAAAAAATTTAATATATATACCTGAAGCTTATATTGTTCTACATGTACTACATTTGTTGATATTATATTCATACAATATTAAGCACGTTTTATAAACTTAAAAGTGTATTAATTGCATCAAGTTATATTATTTATTTATAAAATGTGCAAATCAACAACTAAAATTTGTTGTTTTAGCTTAAGAAAAATGACAAGCAGCTTAAAAAAAAGTGCCACATAAAATTGTTGTTCACAGTTTCCAAATTGAACAGTTAGAATAAAAACATTTAACTTCAGGTAGATGTTTAGCACCAAAATGATCCACAGGAAAAAATGTATCTGAGTAAAGTCAAACTCTTGTACACTTTTTGTTATGATGCTGGGATCATGTATAATCATAAGCTCTGCTGTTTAATTTACACAAATTACAAGTGATGTAAAAAAAGAAAACTTTGAGAAGATTTATAACAGGCTCAACAACAATGACATTTTCTGAAAAATGCAGAATTAAAATATTTACTGAAATTATGAATATCTTATAGGATAAAAAAAAATTATTAAAAAAAAAAATATATATATATATTAAAAAATAATTAAAGTAATAGCACTCTAACACATTCCCATATCAGCCCCTTTAAGTGTAGATTTTGTAATATTTTTTAAGTTTATTTTCGAACTCTGCTATGATCTAGTAAAAATTGAGGGATCAGAGAGATGGATAGTATTATAATTAGATACATATCATTGACCCTATTACTCAGTTACAAATAACGTTAGTAATATACTACATTAAACAGATTATCATTACCTTCATGGTTAGTGACCACATCTACAATGACAGATTAAATCACAAGATACAATCCTACATAAAATTTTCTCTCAAGAAATTGATAACTTTAATAGTAGTATTTTATGCTCATCAAATAAATTTTTGATGAGAAGATTTGTTTTAATTTTTTCTTTTGCAACAGTAATTTATTAAAATGGAATATCTTAATCATCTAAAGTTTATCAAAAAATTTATATATATGAAATTTGGTAATGCTTTGTGAACTAATTATTGTTTCAATAGTATTAAACTAATTGTTATATTGTTACCAAAAGTTAATAAATATTCTGAAGAAAAAACTAGTGAAATATTTGTTTCCTTAAATAACAATATACTATTCATTTTTGTGCGATATATTAGATTTTATCTACAATTGTAATCCTAGCTTCCACACACCCTTCAATCAGCAAATTTTTCACCTCTTAAAACCATTGAGAATAGACAAAAAGGATATTTTATTTTTAAGGATTAAGGATAAAAATTTTGAAAAGGCTACAGAGACAGGATAGGAATTGCTTAAAAAAATAGTATTAAATTCATAATATAAAAGTATTAGTAAGAATTTGCAAGAATAATTATTAAAATAATACTGAATGTTTGCTTAAAACGCTTAACAGACTAAAACACATTGAACAGACTTAAAAAATAAACATTTTTTAAAAACCCATTTTTTATTGAAAATAGACGTTATTTCTGCTGAGAAATCAGCAGTAACAACTTAAAACTGATTTCAATACTTAAAAGATTGTTATGGATAGTTTTAAGCATCAGTTACTTAGATTTCAAGATCTTTGTGTGTACCAATATTTATTTACAGTGTCAGTAGTACAGAACTACATTGAGTTTTGTTAGATATTAACAATAATAATATTAAATATGCACGTATCTCAAAACTGTAAGTGCAAACTGAAAATTATTATTGAATTATTGTTGAAAAAAATATATAAATAAATGAATTAAGATTTTTTTGTTATTTGTTAATTAGTACCTAAACTGTTAATTTTTTCATATAATTTTTTACCTAAATCTTTCTAATTAACCATTAGATGTACCATGTGTTGACCTCTCTCTTTATCTGTTTAGCTTCCGGAACTACCGTTAAGGTATTACTTCAAAGGATGAATGAGGATGATGTGTATGGATGTGTATGAATGTATGAAGTGTAGTCTTGTACAATCTCAGGTCGACCACTCCTGAGAAGTGTGGTTAATTGAAACCCAACCACCAAA
>JAAAKQ030238973.1:0-11137 GCA_010016005.3 Zanna intricata | reverse complement strand
AGATCGTGGATATCGGTGTTCTTTGATGGTTGGGTTTCAATTAACCACACTTCTCAGGAGTGGTCGATCTGAGATTGAACACGACTACACTTCATTCGCATTCATACACATCATCCTCATTCATCCTCTGAAGAAATACCTTACGGTAGTTCCAGAGGCTAAACAGATAAAGAGAGAGTGAGAAAGAAAAAACCGTGAACCTAACCTCACAGCTGCAGAGGCAGTGAATCTATTTTATATGTGTGCTGAGAAATTGCCGTAATTACTGACAGAAGGCGCATCAGATGTTATTGTATAATTTCAGTTCAATTTTTCGTATAATTTTACGATACACATACAACTTTACACTTTAGAAACTAATTCCGTGTATAATTTAATTTTAACTGCCATCCAAAACGTAATTTCCCCGAAATATTAACGTGTACTCTGTAGTTAACTTTAACCTTAAAATAACTTATCAAAAATTTATTTTTTAATATTTATTTGAAATAAAGCAAGAAATAATCAGGACAGGATTTCTGTACTGTAGTTTTCATTTATGTTTTTTTTTTTTTTTTTTTTTTTTAAGTAACTCATTTTTTTAATAAAAATAAATCGCACCATATGATTTTTTCTTTATATTTTACAGGTTTTATCATTTTAATTAGTTTTAGATGAGTTTTCTTCAGATGTTATATTTAATTTTTCACTATTTTATTCATCACTTTTTTTACAAGTAATATGTTAAAAACACTGCAAATAGCTGAAAGTACTTGAATGTAATATATATTTTGTACAGATGTACACTGGTGGTGCACTGAGGCCTGAAGACTATCCTCCTGGAGGAGCACAATCTTATTCCACAGGTGGTGGAGTGCCACCTTATCCTACAGGAGGAGGGCCACCTTATCCTACAGGAGGAGCGCCACCTTATCCTACAGGAGGAGCGCCACCTTATCCTACTGCTGGTGAAGTTAACCCTAATACAGCTGCACCTTTTGGATTTCCTTATCTTGGCAATGAATCCTATCCTTCTCAAGGTCAATATGGTGTTACACCAGGTTATCCCACACAAAGTGGTTACCCTCCCCAAGGCGGTTATCCTCCCCAAGGTGGTTATCCTCCCCAAGGTGGTTATCCTGCCCAAGGCGGTTATCCTCCTCCAGGTGGCTATCAAACTTATGGTTATCCCCGACAGGAAGGTGGCTATGCTTATGGACAACCCCAAACTGAGGTATGATTCTTGTCAAAAAATATATTCCCCTTCAATAAATGTTATTTTTGTTTTTTTTTTAGCTAACTGTTTAGTTTCAATTTTAGTACTATTATTTATATGGCATGCATTTGAATATGTACAGCTGATTTTTTTTTTCTTTTGCTCTTATAGTAAATCCTTCACATATGTTCATCGAATAAAACTGTAGTATTGAATGAGATATTTTTATTTATTATAAAGATGTAAGGAAGAAAATTATTTATGAAAAGAAAAATAATAATAATAAAGCTACGTTTATTTTGATAGATGTCATTACAATTTATTTAATATAATAAACTGTTCTGTAAAACTGCTGGAGCCAGAGTCATGTTCAGGTTAAGATTTAGTTACTTTTAATTGTAATCATATTAGAAGATTGGCTTCTCATATATATGGGCACATTGATCAATTTCAAATTTTAGTATCAACTTTTTAGAAAATTATTTGATTTTATAATTTTTTTCTTTTTAATTTCTATGTAAGTTACCTCACCATTTACGAGGCAGTACAATTTTTAAATAAATTTTACACTGAATATTTGATAAATTATTTGTTGTTTTTAATTGAGTTTATTGATTTTATAGTTATTACCTATTAAATATAAATATTTACTAAACATATCCATATTAAATCAAATAAATACTTTATTTGTATTCAATGCTACTGTTATTTTAATAATAAATACCTATTTGTTTAAAAATCAGATTAATTACCAATATTACATTACATGTAATATTTTCTAAAGTTTATATAGCATATTTATATTAAAAGTTTAAAAAATAAGAACAACCATTATTGTAATTATGGAGTACTTCTAATAATATGTGGTTGTTTTAAGTTTCCTATAGGTATATGCAGTAGATGTAGGTTGTTATATGTTTAAATATACATATAAGACAACATAAGTATAAAAAAAATAAATAAGTATGATATAAATTTATATAATTAATAAACACTCATAAAATATTTTATTGTACGTATATATTACACTACATTAATACAAAAAACAGATTCAAATACTAATAAAGATACTGTTACAACTGATGTTGTTGAACCCTGAGTTATGAGCTAACTTTTGCAATTTGGGTTCTATTAACAACACTTATTAACAGTCAGCCAACTTTTAAAGTATAAAACTAACAGCTAAATTATTAAACTAGGTTGTAAATGCAGCACTCTACATTTACATCCTGCTATTAAGCATATCAAAATGAAAAAGATGCATACTGTTTGAGTTGCTCTTGCTATGATGGAATCGTCAAGTTATAAAAAATGAAGTACATCTTCTTGTCTAGTATTGTATTTTTATTTATTATTTAATTTTCTTTTTATATAACAAATGATTTATTTAAAAAAATATGTTTCATAGATCAAATAGGTTTGCAAAAAAAAGGCAGGTTTCACTACAACAAAAAAAATCTTTAAAGTAATAATCTAGTTCAACTATCCCTTCACTTTTCCGATCATCTAGAGGCGCTGTTTTTTATATATTGTAAAACAGCAGAAAGGAATATTTTTATTTTATGTTTCATACTATCTGCTCTAGCTTTTCTAATGGTTGTAAGGTATGCATAACATATAAAGTGTACTTCATTGTTAAATTGCTAAACACCTTTTTGTAGAAGTCCCATTCACAGTTGATTATATTGAAAGAAATAATGTATTCAGATCAGAGAGTAACATGTATCTGTATAATTTGTAAATATGCTATTTTATTCATTAAAGAGCTCATATACAATATATATTCTGTATTATAATTTTATTATATTTAAGATAGAGAAGTTGGAGAGCAACATACCAGAAGTTGGAGAAATTTATTATTTAATTAAAATAATAAAAAAGGGCAAATAAAGTAAGTTGATATAAATTATGTGAGCTTTTATAATTAAAAGAAATTTATTTTTATTAAATACAGTTTTAGAAAGTCAAAAGAAATTCTTTATAGTCTAAATATGGCATAATCTTACTTTATGGCAGCAAAACATCAAACTAAGAAAACAAAGAATAAAAGCCTTTGAATGTGGTATTACAGGAAAATAAGAAAATTAAGTGGGTTGATAAGAGTACAAAATAAAGAGAATTTAAACAAAATACTATAATTTAAGGTATTCAAGGTAAAAGCCTTGAATACCTTAAATTTTAAAACAATGCTAGTACATTTTATTGCATTCAGAGTTGGAGAGTTTGATTCTAGAAGAAAATGTTGAGGTAGCAATAGTAAAAGAAGACAAACATTGAAATATATGAAACAAATAACTTAATATGTAAAAGGTATATGTTGTGTCTGAGAAATCTGTATGGAAAGCTTTGGAGAAGTACAATATATCAGATAAAAAAATTCATGACACAAAAATAGGGTACAGAGCTTAAGTAAACTGCAGTTCATGAGATAACTATCAGACTTGTTCAGAGATTTAATCTATAGTATGAAGTAAAATAGACAATTAATACTGCAAGAAAATATCTTTATATTCTATCCTAGATGTGACTGATGTACTTTGTGAACACCCTAATTGGTAAGTTATTATTATTATTATTATTTTGTTATCATGAAATCTTAAGCTTCATGATAAGATAAATTTATTTTTAATACAATGTGAATGTCCATATTTGGTCAACGGATGTAATTTAATTTGTGAGGTTTATTCAATGTTTGTAATGTTGTACTGTGTTGGAATATTCAACATAGACCTGAATTAAACATAAAAAAAGGTCATCAGATTGATATGTTACAAAAATGATAATGAGCAATTGCTGTGTATCTGTGCATTCTGTTACACACTTTAATGCTTGTAGTTGTTTTGTTTTATATTAATTTATCTTACATTGCACTAAATAGTAGATTATATATGGATGTTACATATATACATATATACTCGCGTATGCGCACGCGCACGCGCGCATGTGTGTGATATATCATTAGGATGATTTTATGTAGATCTTTAAATCAAAATTTCATTGTTATATATTAATATTTAAAATATGTGTAAACATTTTTGAGTTACTGGAATATGTAGCATTTGTATATGTAGTAGGTTTGTACACTTAATCATGTTCAAATTACTTCTATCTGTTGACATGTGTACATACACATTTTTACACTCCTGCAAATTTTCTCTATTTCTACTAGCAGTTAGGAGCATTTTTCTTCTTTTTTTTTAAATTAAATCCTGTTCTGTTCTTTGATATTTTTTCTCTTTTATATATTTAAAAAATTGTTATATATTATTTGAAAAAAAATTGATTATTCAAAAAATGAACAAAACTATGATAATTATCACAAATCAGGATGAATACATATTGAATTTCAGTAAATGCCTAAATATTACACTGGGAAGACTGGATACACATTCCCCAGACTTAATGTAAAGGTATGAAGAACACATAAAAACTAACTAAAGAACAGTCTGCCGATTTATATTGTAGAATGGAGGTGTCTTTGTTTTTCATGTGGAAGGTTCTAGTTTGAATTCTCTTAAGGCTTCAGGCTTGGTATTATTCATATGCTATGAATATTCCATATTCCATAATCATACATTCCTTGACTAGAGCTTTTGTGGAGAACTAACTATCAAAAGAAAAAGCTACATATTATAAATAATTTCTACATCTAAAATTGTTAATCAGTACTTACATATTTGACACATTTCAAAATGAAGTCACAAACTCAACATACTTAAACAATGCAAAGTGTACAAGCACCTCAATTTTAATAAAAATAGTAGTATAATAATAGTAATATTTACAACAAATGCTGTAAATATTTACTCACTTCAGAATAAGTGTCATTAACTGGTACTGCAATTAATGACACTTGTGTAATACTTTTGATTAAATTACATAATATGTTAACTTACGTAAGATTTTGTTAATTTATTTTCATATTTTTAGATTTAGTATATTTTAAAAATTGTTTATGTACATTATAATTTGTATTACTTATCAAATTATAAACAATTATTGTTTACATAATTTTATTTATATTACATTTCAGAACGTCGTGATGCAAACTGGTCCATATAGAGCCGGTCAAAGGTCGAGTGATCTAGAATATGGAGTTGAAGGTTTCCATGGTTTCTCTGATGCGGAGGTTAGAAGAGGTTTCGTTAAGAAAGTTTACACAATTTTATCACTACAGCTTGCACTTACAGCTGCTATTGTTTTTCCATTTTTATACTCGTAAGTATTTTCAAATTTATTTACTAATACAGTACTCCTGTATTAATCAGATTACCATAACTGATTTAGTCCTCACACATCAAAAAATTTGATTAATTAATGCCTCAGCTTGATTTATAAAAAATCATTGAATTAAAAGAACACACTACTAGTGTGAAAACAAAGTGTTCAATTTACTAGTGAATTCTTTGAAACTATATATTTTTTTAACACTTATCCTTTTCATACAAGTTTTACTTTTTTATAATCCTGAGATTGTAAGACACAAAAATAAAAGTAAAAGTGATCATACTAAATAAATTTTACAAATTTAGTGATACAACAAAATAGTTATTAATTTAAATTTATGTGTAAGATGTGCAGAGCAGGTTTGACAAGGGCTTTCATAGCACTTTACTATGAAATTAAGTTAAATTAAAGAGTTTATTAATTTATTGATAATAAATTTTTGGAAAACATCTTATGTGATTCTTTAAATATTGTAATGTCAAACGCTATATTTTTGTGATAATTTTTATTTTATCTTGCTTAAAATGTTAAAATTGATTGTTAATCTGTTCTGCACATCTTTCAAATAAAATATAATAACAATTTTGTTGTATCACTAAATTTCTAGAGTTTATTTAATATTATCACTTTTAGTTTTATCTTAATATCGCAGGATTATCAAAAAGTAAAATTTCTATGAAAAGTATCAATATTAGAAATATTAAAAAGAAAAGTTGTTTCAAGAAATTCAAAACTTAGCTTGTGTACGCTACTGAGAATATGGTTGTCCGTATCCACGCAAGTCACAATTTTTTAGACCATTATTACTCCAGAACTTATTACTTCAGAAAATGATATTATTTCTGGAACTTGTATGGAATTATGTTTATATTTCAAAGATAATCACCTTAATGGTTGCTTGTCTATGAAAATGAAACTAAATAGCATTAATGGAACAGTAAAACATGTGAAATTTCTCTACCTAAAAATAAGAAATATCTATAATATGCTGTTAAATAAAGTGTACTTAAAATCTAAAATTAAAAGAATGAGAAATAAAAATGTTAAGTAACAATATTTGTTCACGATTTTTAGAAACATGAAGTTACTTTGTCAATGTACATCTTGAATTCAAATGGTAAAAAAATTCCATTTTAATTTGGGAAAAAATAATTATTTACAGTGTAAGACAATACAATAAATTTTTATGTGAAGTTGGAGTAAATTTTTACATTAAAGGTTCAATTGATAAACAATTAAACTATAATTAATAGACTATTAATAGATAAAATGATTAAATTAATAAAGATGAATTAAAAAATTTTTTTTCAGGGAATCTGTTCAGGAATTTGTGGATGACCATAGTTATTTAGTATATGTAGCAATGTAAGTATAATTTATAATATTTATTGTTTAAATTGGTAGACCTAATATTATAACTAAATGAAGTAGCATAAAATATCACTCATTATCATGGTATGAATAAGAGGTTTAATTTATTGACACAAATATATACATACTAACAAGATTTATTTTAAATTTTACTTTTAATTTTATTTTAATTGTGTAAAAATATGTATATTTGACTGAAAAAGATGGAGTAACACTCTGAAAACAGTACAGTTGGTAAGTTTTTCTTAACATTTTTATTACTATTCCATCTGGTAGATATAAAATGTAATTACTTTAAATTAATTTATTGCACACAGAGTAATTCCCAAACTTCACACCATTCTATCTGGTGACAAATCTATTGCCAAAAATAAAAATAGTTCACATAAACACAGGTCAGAAAACTCTTTGTTAATGAGTTTCGGCTCGTGTAACATTTAGACTTGCTTTCTGCTCCCTCTGTGAAATTAAATCTTACTAAAATTCTTGGGGTACAAATCGAGGGGTAAATTTGATGTTCTCTTATGGGTTTTTATACCATATTTTGGTGCAAAAACCACCAAACTTTCTATGGTGCAAAACATGAAAAGGTTTTCTTGGAAAATCCCTTTTTTACGTTTGTAATAAAAATTTTTGTTAACTTTGTAGAGAATTTAATTCAGAGAAAATTGATGTAAATATTAAAATTAAACACAAATTTCAGAAATTCAACTTTAATTAGAAACAAAACACATATATTGGATCGGAAAAGTGATATGATTTTTTAACAGAAAAATTTATTTATAAATGCTAAAAAGAATAAAAATAAATTTGAGAGACTTCCTTTTAAAATATATTGAAAATCATTTTTCTTTTTTTGTCAAAGGATGGCAATAACATCTGGTCAACAATTAAATTTAGTGTCTAGCATTTGAATACTGATTTGAGCAGTGTTTGTGGTGTTATTGTTCGGTCAGTTATTCACAATGGGTGATATCACAAATTTGTTTTCATTTGGAGAATAGACGGATACGTTGTTAATTTATATTACAGTAGATAGAAATGGATTGGTTGTTGTGCGTAAATAACGAGAAAGTTATCCAAATTGAAGAGTACTAGAATGTAAAATATTTGGAGCTTTGGAGAGGTGAGTTCGAGAAACAAGCATTGTTAAACCGCAGTTCGATGATGGTCGTGAATGTTTTTTTTTAGAAATGCCAATGCTGAAGAAGCAATATTGAATATGGTACAAATATCTCCCATCTCAAGTCCCAGAAGGCTGTCACATCGCTTTCATGTTTTGCAGTGTGGGTCAAACGTTGTGAATGTATGTCAAGTATTATACGTATTCCATACAACACTTGTACAAGAATTATTGCCACCTAATTTTCATAAATAGATGAAACTCTGACATTAATTAGAAAATATAAATATCATCCCTATTTCATGAGTAATAATCTTATTACTCATAAATCTTATTTTACAAGAAATGGAATTGTAAATTATTGAAACACACACTTGGGCAGAAAAAAATCCCCATTAGACTGTCATTTTCACAGCACTTTTTTTGTTTTTTGAGGTGTGTTTTCTTGGTGATAACCTCATAGGCCCTTTTTTTTACTGCTAAGGCTCAATGAAGAGGGATACTAGCATTTTTTATAAACAAGTTTGATGGAGCTCTTGGAAGATATTCCACTTAAAGCATCGTTGTGTACAGGATTTTATTTTTGTGGAAACTGTGGATTTTTATATAGAAATTCTATTGTTTATTTTTAATTTTTTATATATTTTTTAATATAATTTTCTTTAAATTTTATATACTTTTATAAATTCTATTTAATATATTCTGAATAAAAAGGTAGAAAATTATAATAAATATAATTAGTAAGGTATCTGTGATGACTAGCTTTTGTTTTATTAATTTTCATCATAATGATCTAAAAATATAAAATTATTATCATAAAAAAACAAAATCTACTACAAATACAAAACAATAAAACAATTATACAGCCATTCTTTGCTGAAAAGTAACTATTTTCTTGAACTCCTGAATTATACTGTCATAATCCATATTTATAGCAAGCTCTTGCTCAATAAATGGAACCATGACTATCAAGGGGAACTTGAAGCATTGTTGCTTCAGATTTGAGCTTCGAAAAACTTTGTTCACACATGCAGCTGGTGATGGGAATTATGAAAAATTTGACAATAAGTTGTTGGAAATTAAAAAAAAGTGATTTCCCTATTATGTTTCGATAGTCACTGTAGCCAATCGGTAGCTTTTTTAAAAAATAATTGAAATAAAGGTTCAAAGTTGCATTTTAAAACATTAAATTTAACACTTTCAAGAAGAAAAAAAAATTAATTTCAAATCATTAAAACTGGCATATTTTAACAATTTTCAGATTTTTTCAGTGGAGCTTGCTTTCTTCCAAAACTTTGTACTTTTTTCCAAATTCTGGTGCCCTCTCAAAGATTTTTGGGGATGCCTCGACACCTGCAGTGCACACACCTATGACTTGTAGATAAAAGTGCCAATGTGGCTTTTCAATGATGGTGCATCTACACATTATTGTCATGATGTGATGAATCATTTAAATAACACTTTTAATAAACAAAAGATTGATCGAAATAGACCAGTAAAATGGCCATCTCATACCAGTGGACTTTTTCCTTTGGAGTTAGATGATGTAGTCTACTCCGCTCATATTGCCACACAGAAGAATTGGGACATCGTATAAAGAAGAAAAGAAATTGGAGCAACTATTAGGAATAATAATGAAGCTATTGGACATACCCAGGTATTATAGATTTGTCAAGTTGAAGTATACATTGAACAGAATAGTGGCCACATTGTAACTGCCTTGAAAAGATTTTTGCAGCTTTAATAAATAATCATTTTATGTATAATAATTTTTAGAAAAAAATCAAAAATATATAATTTTTATTTTTTATTTGTTAAATTTGTTTTTTTATTAATTTTGTTCTATTAATGATAAATTTTCTATTTGTTTTCATTTACATTATGTTATTCAAACATTGATGAAAATTGTACTTTTTAAAATTGTATCACATTTCCTAGTTTGTGTGTTTTGTTTCTAATTAAAGTTGAACTTCTCAAATTTGTGGTAAAGCTAAAGATTAAATACAAGGTTACTATGAGGTATCTCCCTCCAGTTTAATTACCTTTTTTCATTTCTTTTTTCTGCTTGATAATATCACCACATAAGCTTGAAACTTATTTGTGGGATATAGAAATGGAATTTTGTAGCGTATGAAAAATTTTGTGCCTGAGTAGTATTCAAACCAAACCTCTGGATAAAAGGCCATGACGCTACTACCTAAAACTTTTGTTTAGGTATTTTTTGTAATGTAGAAAGTTCACGAGAAAATCGTCTAGGGGGATTAAAATGGAACACTCTATATATGTATAAAAATTATGTACACTAACAAAGTATATAAAAATAATTATATATACATGACATTTTATTAAACTTTATCAAATATTTGTATATATTCTGATTAGGGATTTCACAATGCACTCTGTACCCTATTTTCTCAGATGTGATCAATGTATTTTGTGTACAAAAAAAGTTTAAAATTTTGAAATAATTTTAATCAAACATGACAAAATGTGTAGTGGATTTTTTACTCTTATACTGAAGTATACCATTTCAATTGGTAAACAATTCTGCTGATGAAGTAATTACTTAAATACTACCGTGCATTACCTAAATACTCATAACAACAAAAGAAACTTGGCCAGTGATAAATTAAATAATTTATAATATTTAATAACCTATTGTAGTGCTAATATGGATGATGATTGTATGTGTGCACGATCACGTTCACGCATACAATTAAATCATTGTTATTAAATCATACAATAATGAAATTTCAGTTTCACTGACCCTTTTTAAAGAAAATTATAAAACATCATTGAATCAAATTTAGTAAGCTGGAAACATTAATAAAATCTTATGTTTTATCTCTTAGAGAACATCACAACCAAAGTTAGTCAATCTATTCAGCCGTTATGTGAATATAGAACAAACAGACATAGGACCAAAAAAAATCATTACAAATCACTTAAGTAACAATACCACTGATCCATGACAACACTACTAAGAGCTTGTTTTTAATTTTCTCATTGATCTATTCATTTTTAAGATAATCGAAACAAAATTCAGTAGTTTAATTGGCAAGACTTTATAAAGACGTATTATTTATAGAACTCCCTCTACGAATCATGAGACCTTGCCGATGGTGGGGGGGCTTGCGTACTCAGTGATACAGTGTAGCTGGACCGAAGGTGCAACCATGTCGGAGAGGTACCTGTTGAGAGTCAGACTAAGGAATGATTCC
>JAAAKQ030238962.1:0-11137 GCA_010016005.3 Zanna intricata | reverse complement strand
GTACAAGACTACACTTCATTCACATTCATACACATCATTCTCATTCATCCTCTGAAGTAATACCTTATGGTAGTTCCAGAGGCTAAACAGATAAAGATAGTGTGGTTTAATTCACTAGTAGCAGATTGTCTTAAAGAAGGAATGAAGAAGCCAATGAAATGCTCTGAAAAATGTGTTGAAGTTGAAGGCAGCTATATAGAAAAGTAGTAAATAAATCTAGCTTTTATGCACATGTAATAAAGTTTGTTCATGTATTTCAGTCTTGGTTTTTATTTCAAAACGGGCCTTACTTTAAAAAACACACCTCATATGAAAAAAATTATAAGATAAAAATGTAGTTAAGATTAATTCTTATTAATTATTTAAAATTTAGACACATGAAATAATGTTTATATAAATATATTAAATAAAAAAAATTAGTTTTTACAAAATAAATAACAATTAAGAAGGGGTGATTAAAAATTTTTTTTTTTTGTTCTATTTGTTATTTTTGATTTTTATTTGTTTTTTTTTCATATGGGTCAGCTTTGTTGAAGACTTACCCATATTTTAAATAAAAATAAAAAATTAAATAAACTTCAAAGAATAATACAGTTAACTTAAAAAAAACTGCTCAAAATAGTAATAAAAACCTTTATCACCTCTTAAATTTTAAATTATTGCCAAATTAAATGTTAGCAAGTTGGAGATTTAGTAAAAATGTTGTACAAACTTAAAAAATAAATTTAAGAAACACAAAAAAAGATTATTTTTATTTCATTTCTTTTTACATTTTTAGAGAATATTAATAATTTATTACTGTTTATTGCATTATAAAAAAATGAATAGTGTTAAGAGATAGCTTATAATGGAAGGACCTATAGTCACTGTTAATAATCATACTTATATATTTAATGGTATCAAATAGATAGATAAACTTAAATTTGATATTATTTAATCACTTTTTAACAGGGTTTTGTAGGTCTACCAGGTCCAACTGGAGCTAAAGGTCTGGATGGATGTAACGGGACTGATGGATTTCCAGGTATTCCAGGAGAAAAAGGAGAATATGGATCTAGAGGAACACCTGGTGCTAATGGATTGAGAGGGTTAAGAGGAGATCCAGGAGAGGGTGGAGCAAATAGCCCTGGACAAAAAGGAGATAGAGGTGAAGAAGGAATTCCAGGACTTCAGGTAAATATATATATATTTTATAAGTCTATTCTTGTGCACACGCGCACACACACAAAATATCATACTTTATTTAAATATAAACATTTAATTATTATTGCACTGTAATTCCTGAATAATATAATTACTTGGGTCATGATAGGACGGTCTTATAATTTGCATTACAAGTAATGGTGCTCTTTGCTGAAAGTTAAACTGACTGACAGCAGATTTAAATGACAGATGACCTCATTTCAAAATTGATATAAAAGACTACATCAAAATTATTAATTGATCTAGCCATCCAGTTAACCTAATTTACTCATATGAAGAAATTAAATGGTATGCTTAATAATATGGAGCAATTGCATTTATTGATTATAATTGTGCATTAAATAAGATGTGAGTCATACACTTAACCCGGCATCAAAAACAAAGAAACAATTCAATATTTATTAGCCACCTTTATGACACTGTCACTAAAAATAATGGCTGACATTCTGTGTTTGATTCTTGAGAATAATTTGTCAAGCTCTTTAAAAAAAAAAAATTATTTAACATTTATATGTACTGCACAATCATATTAACATTGCTTCTGGACTTGGTTAGCGCAAGGTAGCAATCAACACCAATCTACAATGTAACCAACTTAATTTCACATGCAGGGAAAAATGTGAACTATTAATACCTTACAAATGAAGTACATGAATTAATCTACCCTTTTTTCTTTATCATAGGATTTAATGACATTGTTAATATTTCCACCTACATTATGAGTATTCGGTTTTCTCTTATTTGTGTACTTGTAGGCTTCATGATATAGACTATAAAATAACAATAAGGTCAACTAAATTTAATAACTAAACATTTTGTAAATAAACAAAGTAAAAGTAAATATTACTCTCTGTACTGATTAAAATATTAATAAAAATATCTTTATACTTATTAACAATAACAAAAGTAAACAGCAAATGCTTAATATACAATATAATATAGTACATGAATAGTTATAATAGACACTGTAACGACTGTTGAATCAACAAGTGGTTTAGAAATCTTTGTTTCAGATTTTTTCTGCATGCTTAATTGATCATATTTTGGTTCTGCTGTTATTATAATTCACCTATAATCAATGACAATTTCTAGTTTTGTTTAAAAGCTATCTTAATTTAAAAAAATTCTTATTTCTGTACAATCTTCTGTATGGTACTCTGACTTGTTAGTTATTAAATGAATTTGTTGTGCTGTTTGTATAAAGTATAATAAAAAAAATTATAATTCAATTTTTGTCAAAAAGAATTTTTAAAAAGTTATAATCATGAATTAATAGTAAAGTGATAGGTGGTTAGGATAAAAATCTAAGAATTGTTTGCCAACATTTGTAGTCATTTTCATTGAATCACCTCAAGTAAATTATATAAAGCTCCAAGTAATAGTGTTTGTTGACCGTACAATCATGTGGTAAGAATTCATAATTGAGATCATTATAATAAAAAAAAAAAATAATAATCAGTAAGGAGATCTTTAACATTTGATCAATTTCTGTGTGTTTTGCATGGTCTTAATTCTTAAGGAAGGTTGTAAAAATATGATTGGATCTTAGTTGTAATGTCATAACCATACATATACATTTTGATATGTTTGAATCATTAGCAATCAGTTGCTATCAATTGTTCTGCGATGTCACTGTTGAAAATTCAACAGTTCAGAACAAATTTGCTGCCACTTGTTTCATATAAATAAGGTCAGTAAAAATTGTTTCACATAAGGCGTAAAAGTTTTCCAACTTTTTAGCAAGTTTTCTAATAATGATTCAACAATTATTGATCACAATGTCATTTAATTTTCAATATTTTCATTAGTTGTTAATGAATTTTGACTACTACCTTTTATTATGTAATGGGCTACTAAATATTTATAATTTTTTATCCATCTTTTAAAAATGTAACACGTACATGTATCCATGTTTAACATTATAGCAACAGAAATAAACAAGCATGAGTTTATCTAGTTCTATGTTTTTAGTTTTTTCATAGATTTTATGGTTTTAACTAATAAATATAACTAGTTACTTATGCAAATGCAAAAACTGCTACTAACTTAATTTAATTTTGGTGATCTGTGGAAATTTCATTAAATATGACACCCTAATAAGTATTTATTACCTTTTCCTTACTCATTCCAAATCTGTAATTTTTAATTAAACAAAAAAAAAATTTTTGGAACCTAATTTTAGGTTTTTCTATGTAACAGTTCCACCCAACATGCTAAATTAAAAAAAAAAAAAAAATAGAAATAGAAAATGTCAATTATTCAAATACCTAGGTGCAATAACAGAACAAAATAGACTAGAAAAGAAAGCTCTAAAAGAAAGAATAATAAAACTAAATAAAATTTATGCCTTAACTAAGAGCTTTTATAATAATTTTTTTTTTTCTATTTTTAATAGAAGTGCAATTTTAAGACACTGTAATACCATGTTCAAACCAGAAGCTTTATATGCCTCTGAATACTTATCTCTCCATAATAAAGCTTAGTAGAAAAAAAGAATAGAGAAGTAAAAAAAAAATCTTGCCGAAAAACTTCCAACCTTTAAAAACCAAAGAAGACTGAAAAATAAAACCCAATGAAAATCTCCCCACTAAAAGACCCATGAACCCAATGAAATACAATTAAAAGTAAAAGACTCCAATTTTATGACCACTTGAGTAATAATAGATTTACAAAGAAAATATCCAACACTTTGTAAGTAAAAATCGTTGAACTACATAGTTTACAGAAACCTCTAAAAAGTTTAGTGAAAAACAGAAGATATTAAAAATAGAGAAAAATGAATAAACAGGATAATTCCCCTCCCAAAAAAGATGGAGCAAAATGGACACAAAAAAAAAACACTCAGAAAAAATTAAAAGAATTCAATTTATAATTAAAAATTATAAATAATATGTTTTTTACCAGGATTCTTTTTTATGTATGCTTTAATTTTAACTTTTTTAAGGGCCCACCAGGACCAAAAGGTCATCCTGGTCGTGAGGGTTATGTTGGAGAACCTGGAATGCCTGTAAGTATTTAATAACTACATCTAATATTATTATTTTATAGTATTTAATAATAGATTATGCATAACTTATGATCTTGTTATTTGTTGTTAAATACATATTTACATCTTACAGTATATGCAAATATTATATGCTTTATGCAAATTAACTCTTGAGAATTTTGATAAAGAGCAACTAGTCACCTAAACATTGATTGATTATCATTTCTGATGTTCTGTTTGGTTGCAGGTCCCTTACATCATCTCTGTGATCATCCGTTAATTTCTGTCACAAGCCTTCTTCATTGTCCCGTTATAGTTTCCAATCTTCACCTTATCTATTAAATTCTTCTCCATCCTTCTTCTCCATCTCTAACTTCTCTTTCTACTGAATCCTCCAAAGGTATTGTCAAGATTCCACATGTCCAAACCACTTTCTTTTTCTTTTATGTAATTCTCACATAGTGTTCTTTCTTCTTTAATCCTGGTGTATTACTTCCTTGCTCCTTATTTTATATGTCCATCTTACCTTCTCCATTCCTCTAGCTCAAAACTCTCAATCAAATCCCTATCTTTCTTCTTCATGATTCACGCTTACTTCCAAACAGCATATAATGCTATATTTGGCTAACCTCTTCCTTAATTCTAAGTCCAGACTTTTACTACATAATAATCTTCTTGTCTTAACTGAAGACTCCTTTACCATCCCATCAATAGTCTTCCTTTTATTTCCATTGTGCTCTTTCAGTCATCTGATCCATAATCCCCAAATATCTGTAATTTTTTACTTTTTTTTTATTTTTCCTTTACTTAAACATATGACTAAATCTTATTTGTTGTTTACTTTGAGAGCGCAGTTTGTAATTGAAAAATACCTTTATTCAATAGAAGGAATTTTCCCTCTTCAATAAATTGGGAAATTGTAGGTTAGCAATTGCACTTAAATTTAACTTTTATCTGGATTTATATTCTCTAATAAACCTGTGATTATAACCTGTGATGAAGCTGTTAAAAAATGAATTGGTATTTATTTTCAGTGGCATAATTGATTACTCAACTTGTTATTCTAAATCTATTATTTATTATTATTATTATTATGAATGATTAACTATACTTTTTAATTGTAATTGTTTAATATCTAAACCAAAATTTGCAAGCAAAATGATTTCATTAGATGAAGTAAAATTTTCTTTTTATAAAAGTCTTTTAAGTTTCTTTGATAACTCCACTGACTTTTATGACCTTGTATTTATGTTCTCTGCCTTTTCTGGGTTCAAAATTCAGTCAGGCTTGACATTTTTCATTATAAAAATTCATATCTGATTATTGCCTGCAATTGGGTGTAAAGCCTGTAGTGGCTTGAAAAAGGAATTAACAAATAATCAGTATCACTAATTAGAAAGTGTATTGATGTGTATTTTATCTGTAGAATTTTTTTATTGTTTTTTATAAATTGTTACATTTTTATGTACCTGGACATTAAGCCTAAATATTCTGTGAATAAAAAAATGTTGGTGATTACAAAATGGTAATGTAAATTTTATTTTTATCAAAAGGGACCAGTTGGGCCACCTGGACATCCTGGTCTTCCTGGACTACCTGGAGAATCTAAGTTTGGTTTACCTGGTGTGAGAGGTGAGACTGGTGATACTGGAGAAAAAGGTCCGCCCGGGGTGGGTGAAAATGGTGAGCAAGAATCAGTACTACCGGATATAGCTATTTTGGCTAAAGGACCAAAAGGTGAAAGGGGAATATATGGTGAATATGGTTTAAGAGGCCGAAAGGGTGAATCTGGAAACAGAGGTCTTTCTGTAAGTAGATATGTACATCTGTAGATACGATATATCTGTAAGTAAATAAATACTAATTTATTACAATTATAATAATTTGTATTTAAAAACAGATGAAATCCTTTGAATGAAGTGTTTAATTTAGGAACGGTTTAATTTTATATTTACTCTATTTGTCATACTATTTAAGATTTTTTTCTTTTTTTTGGCACCACTTCTCATTGGGAGTTGATGATAATCACTTATTACTCTTTTCTATTTCATAAAAGATCTCTACAAAATCAGACCCTCTTCTGATCAATCCCTCACTTTCCTTTAACTTTGCCATTAATGATTAACTGTATGATACAATATTTATTACCTCTAAAAATATTGCCAAAATACAATTATGCCCTTTTCTTGTGGACATTAATTAGTAACTCCTATCTTAATCATTCTTTGAAGAACCTCTGTTGTATTCGTTAATCTATTAGCTCAAGAAATTCCAAGAATACATCTATAGAGCCACAACTCAAAGGTGTCTGATCTTGACATGCTTTTAGTTTTTAACATCCATTCTTCAACTCGATGTAATACTGCTTATACATAACACTCTACAACAAGTTCTTGATTACATAATAAAGGTCTCATTTTTAAAGAAAGCAGATCTGGTTGATTCAATACATACCCATATCTCTTTGTCACAGTCCCACTACTTGTTGAATTGATGACCTAAACAACTATTTTCTTCACTAACTTAATGCTTGCCTTCTAAAACAATTAGAAACTCATATCTTACTTTATTTATAATCATCCTTTTTAATTTTTATTAAACTTTAATAAAAATTAGTTTATGTTTTTAACAGCAGCTGGAGATCATCATTATTATTTGCAAAGAGTATGATATCATCGGAAAATTGTAAGTTGTTGATAAAATTGCCATTAACTTAGATAACTATCACTAATTGTACCAATGCCTCCTGAAATATGGGCTCAGAAATACTAATTAAAAAGTAGGGAGACAATATACATCTTCCCCTGATGCACTTAAATATATTAATACTTTGTGATGTATGTTCCCTCATTCTAAATTCCATGGTTTGATTCCAATAGTAGTTTCTCAAGATTTGAATATTCTTGATATCAATTCCATTATATTTTAATGGTTTGATGATTCATCATGCTTTACATTATCAAAATCTCTCAATATATCATAAAAAGATATTCTTCTGATGATCAAAATATTTACATACCAAAAGCTTGCATAAAATAAAAAGGTCCTTTCGTTCTAAAGCTGTTCCTAAAACTGAATTTTGTCTCATTGATTTATCAACTTTGTTCCACATTTGTAAATAATTCACACGGAAACTTGTAATGCTTGAGACTGATTAATCTATAATAATTCCATTTCTTAGCACTAATATATATATATATATATATATATATTTTTTTTTTGAAATTGTAACAAAGTAGAGATTATAATTATTTTAAGGGAATGATTAGTTTTTCAACTACTGCTCTAGTTACCCTTTTTATGCATTAGTATCATCTCAGTCAGTATTCATTCCTTTAGGTTATGTTCTTCAAGGATTACTGTGTGTTTATTATAGATACTTAAATTTTATATTAATCTTTCAGATAAGTGAAAGACAACTTGTGATTAAAATTTCTCCACTGGAGAAATTTCAGTTACAACTACCTTTCTATAATTCCCAACAACTCAATATTACCAAATTTGATTCATAGATTTTTTGAAACTGAAATTATATAAAATAGAACCCAACCGTAGACCCATCATTGTCAACTGCACAAATTCTTAAGCAAGTGAAAGAGCATTTAACTTAGTAACCTATCAACTTAAAGATTCTTGCAAGAGGTTTATCCTTAAAAAGTAAACTATCAATAGCTTCTAATTTAGGGCTCAAAAAAAGTCAGAATTACATGTTTCCAGATTGTGAAAAACATTTACAGTTTTATTGTTTCTTCCGGGTTTTTATTAATATAAGTGAGATTGAGAGCCTCCGTCATACTTATTCTAAATTAAAATTTTACAGGTTTTACTTAGGAAGTCACTAAATGAGTACATCAGTAATCCTCATACTTTTCATAAACTGTCATTACACAAACAGTTGTTTTTTTTGATCTGCCATCATTCAATTTGTTCATAATATCTTTTAATTAGAGATGATAAATTACTCAATCTAATGCTTATTTACTTTAAAGAGAAAATGAATAACAATATTTATTTTAGCAAGATATGTATAGGCTCCTGTCAAACACTAATCAAATAATATCAATAGCTAATGACACAAAATGATGAAAGAAATTTTTGGTTGTCTGAAATCAAAAAATTTAAATAAAAAATTTAACAAAAATATTTTAATATTATCTTTATGTTTAATTATTCAGTCATGGTGAGTTTAAAAAATTGATATAGTGTAAAAGGGTGATTCAAAAAGTTATCACTGACAAAGAAATCACACAATTTTTTAGGAATTTTTTTTTTTATATAATCATTTTTCTATTTACAATATATTTAGGCCAGCGACTTCCCTACTTTTTAATACATTAATACAATGTCACTGTTATGTGAAATGTTCAACCTGCAAAATAAGTAGTTTCTCAGCTTTGAGCTCATCATTTAAATACAATCTTCTTTCAGCAAGCCATTTCTTCAAATTTTGGAAGAAAAACTAATTGCTGGGAGTCAAATCTGTCAAATATGATGCATGTAGAAGAAATCTAAAGCATTGTTTATGGAGGTTTACTGCAACAACCCTAGAAGAGTGTGCAGGCGGTCATGTGTAATATTGGTGAAAGATATCACTTTCTTTTTGGCCAGATATGGACATTTAGTCTTCAATTGGTCCAGTAGTAATTCCTGATAATGGTTCTGCTTCTTTTGAATTGTCTGTGAGCGCAGCACTATGAGAATCTCCAAAAGTAAACTGACCCATGACTTTTTCTGCAGATGGAACAATTTTAATTTGCTTTAGAGCACCTTCACCTGCTCCCACCTAATTTTTGTAAGTCTCTGCCATGTAATATAGTGAGTAATGTCTACTATTGTAAAACATATAAGAAAACAGTAGAATAGCATTTAAATAAGTCTAAACACTCTAGAAAATTGTTCAGTCAAATGCGTTTTTAGTTGACTGATAAAAAATGCGTATCCATATAGCACAAAGCTCTGTCATACCCAAAACTTTGTGTAAAATGTAGTGAATATAGTCTATTGAAATATTTTCTATGTTAGCAAGCTTGCTTACCTTCCTTCAGTCAGGGTCATTTAATAAGAATTGTGGATTTGTGTGAAGATTTCATCAGTCATAGTTTCATTGAAATTGGGTTTTGACCATTCCAATTTTTCAGTATCGTGAATGGCTGTACGTACGACCACATTTAAATTCACCAGCCCACTTTTTTAAAGTTAAAATCAAAGGGGAAGAACTATTTTAAAGTGGAATCTAACACTTTTTGTATGTCTGTAGAGGTTAAACCTTTTAAAATAAAGAACGTTATAACAGCTCAGAGTTCAATTTTATCCATTTTTAAAAAAAATGCAAAAATTTGTTGTTTATTCAATCGCCGCAAATAAACATCCTGACCTCCATAGGGAAATACATCTACTTTTAACGATCTTGGTCACCATATCACCAACCCTCATTTTTAGTCCATTTAAGTATCTACTTGATAAATATCATATTCATTTAACTTTGCACAATCTCTGTGTCAGGCTGAGAATTTTCTGGACAATCCTATTTTTTTTAGTTTATAAGTAACAAGTAAAGTAGTGTTAGTTGTTTATTTTTATTTGTCATATTAATATAAAAAATTAATTTTAAGAAATAAGAAATAGATTTCTTAAATATATTACTATTAATTATTAAAAATCTAAAACAAAATAATTAAGATAATTTTTTAATTGTATTTCTTTCTAAACTGCATTTATCTTGTGTAACTTAGGTACAATATTTCCATATGTGATTGTATTAATGTGTACTGTATATGAGATTATATGTAGTGAAATCAATGTAAACTACATCTCATATTAACATTTATGATATTTTTTATATTAATGTTTTATAAAATGTGTTAATATTATCAATATTTATTGAAATATTAACAAAAAATTTTTATTTGTCCCCCTTTCGCTCCTCAAAATATTCTGTATACATTAATGTTCAGAAATGCAGTATGTAAACCAGTATGTCGAAAAAAAATAGTCTGTAATTATTTTGTTTTAATTGTATTTTCATTCTATGTAGAGTGAAAAAACTTATTCATAACAATAATGTACATTATTATTTTACTAATTTTTTAAATTAATTAAATATTTTTGTTTTCCTTTAAAATGTACTGATAGCCTACATATGCCACTTTTAAAAACGTTAGTTGTTATATAAATTATCATGTTCTAGGGTCTACCAGGATTGCGTGGTCCTAAAGGTATGAAAGGAGAACAAGGTAGTGATGGACCTCGTGGGAAACAAGGATTACTAGGCCGTTTAGGACCAAGTGGAATTAAAGGAGATAAAGGTGCTCCAGGATATTATGGAAATCCTGGACCGGAAGGACCTAAAGTAAGTTTATTCAGTATTTTTTCTTTTAAAAATATCTCTTAAATTGTGATCTATGTAATTGTTTTCTATAAATCATTAAATCAGTTATCATATCATACAGATCAAGTTTAAGGGCTTTGCATTATATAAAATGAGAAATAATCTTTAAAGTTATAAGGAAAATAGGGCAAAAATATAAGATGTTGAAATATTGGATAATATGATTATAAATATTGCATAAGACAATATGTTTTATTAATTGTATAACCTTCAGGTACCCAATTAAGAAATAATATTGTCTTTTTTATAACAAAAAAAGAGCAAAACATTGAACTTTGAAATATACTATATCTGAATAATATTGAAATACCCAAGTGCCCAATGTATGTTAAAGCTTTCATAACTCTAGTTTAGTGTTCTGTCTTTTTTAAAAAATAATAAATGGCAATATGTCCTGTTTATTTAGTCGTCATCACTTTTAGTATAATTTTCATACACACTTTTTTTTTTGTCTTCAGTCATTTGACTGGTTTGATGCAGCTCTCCAAGATTCCCTATCCAGTGCCAGCATTTCATTTCGTTATACTTCCTACATCCTACATCCCTAACAATTTGTTTTA